>JAQIXW010000230.1:0-38594 GCA_034700685.1 Willowsia buskii
ATGTAAGTTATTATATTGTAACAATTGTCCGTGAGAAACTGTGCTGTAATTCCCTCGTTTCTTAATAATTAATTGATCATCTATCATCTTTCTACAACCTAAGTGTGTGAGCCGGACTTCTTAAAAACTACGTATTAAAACACAAACTTAAGATTACAGCAATCTAATAATGAGCTTCGATAAACTGGAAATTGCCAAATCAGTAACTATATTATGGTTTATTGAATGCATAAAACATCTTGGTGCACACCGTATAAACAATTCCTGCTAACATAACCATCTCTCTGAACATTACCATGTATCTGCGTACATCACATCCTCAATAACAGAAGTATTTCAACATGCATATTAGATATTTGCGAATCAAGAGTTTATTTATGCACAGCGATGGGACTATTTCATAAGACATAAAAATTCTAAGATTCCATCGAGGGGAGATGGTTATATTTAATAATACCCACCAGGCTAATAGAAATTTCCATGATGCAAATAAACTCTAATGCCGCGTATAGAGTTTATGTTAGGTATGATTAGCGGATGACAACGTAGGGTTATTCCAGACCAAAAAAAGTACAACCGATGAAATTGTCGTCTGCTAGTTGATCATTGATGTGTGATGTAATACGTAAATAGACTTGAATGCGGATTTATGAATAAATAGTTAAATAAAAATGGCACATTAATGATATACAATATCTATTTCTCCACTTTTAAACTTTCAGAAACATCCACGTACAGTGATGCAGCAACAGCAGGCATGTTTTCATTCCTACGCTATAACGCAACAGCAAATTCTCAAGTTCCATTTTCCATCTCGCCTGGGAAAATGTGGTTGTCTACTTTCCTCCCGGAGACTGGTTTTCCTCTTGTTGCATGTACCACACTTTTTACAGGCTCAAGCTTTACTCTGACAAATAATACATGCAACTGTTGCAAATTGAAAAAATCTCCTTTTCCCCAAAAGACCACTATACATTTTTGTACTTTCTCCGCCTCTTGCCGCCGTCTTTTCCTTTCACTTGTTCTTTTCTTCCATCTGTTACTCAAGAGAAAGAAAATGGAGGAGCAACGGCACCACCACCACACACCACTTCACACATTATTTAGCATAATAAGTCTTTCTATAATATTATCATCATGGCTTAACAATGTTCAAGGGAAATTGCAGCATTGGCTGGCCTGAGAAAAGGCACGAATACTTGTGTATATGTATTGCATGAGATATTCTTCTTTCTCATCTAAAAAATGCTCCAGGATAAAAATATGCATGTACATTTTTGTGCACACACATGCACGCATGATATGACGATGTTAAAGAGCAGGAAGCAGTCAGAGAAAAATGGTACATATTACAATTTTTCGTGCATTAGGGAAGTATATGGAGCATGCTGAAAGATTGTATGATGATGACTTTGTCATCACAAGAAAAGAGAAAGAAAGGAAAGAGAGCGCACATACCTCATTTCCGTCCGCGTTATTCGAATAGGAAGCGCAGTCATCGCATACTTTTAAGCCACATTCTGTACATTCCCGAAAGTACTCATCGGGCTTCATTGCTTTCACACAGACTCGACATCGCCCGGCATCACCAGGTCTCCTGTTGAAGAAAGAAAAATAAGGCATGAAGAAAATAGTGGTAAAAGGAGGTGGGGATAGGATAAATAAAAAATGTTAAAATGTTTAGAAGAAGAAAGGAAAGAAAAAAGGATATTGTATTACCGCAAATATTAGTATAACTTTATGTTAGGAATATAAAAAATGTTTAACAGTATAAAAGTTTCAGTCAGTGTGTGTGTGTGTAGTGTGTGTGGTTGGCTGGTGAAGTTGAATAGTCATCATGTAAAGTGAGTGTGGAGTCTATATAGCTTGTATAGTAATTCAATTTAAAAGTAATTTGATTTATGCTCACTTCATCAGTACAATGATTCCGTGGAAAAAGGTGATTTGCCAAAAGGCAGTTGGAAGAGAGGAGAAGTTGAAGAAAGGGAAATATACACAGGGAAGAAACGAGTTGAGACGAATGAAAAATACGCAAAGAAGCGAAGATGATATGGTTGAGTTGTGTGTGAGAGTAGAGAATGGGAGGGAAAATGGAAATGAAGCAAAAAATAAGTTGATGCGAAGAAGGGGAGGAAAGAAAGACGAGGCAGTATTATCAACTTTACTGTTATGTATCCACCAGAAGGCTTTTTAAAAGATATTTAAATAATATGCAAGTGACTAGGCAGTATAGTTCTGTTTAGTATTCTTAAATACATGTATCGAGGCATATGTAGGAATGTATATTTTAAAAGTAAAAAGCAAAAATTTTTGACGAAGGAGTGGTTTTCTCTTTTTTAAGAATTCTAAGTATGAATACAAAAGATGAGAATGATGTCTGGTGTAATTTTCTCCTCTCTATTTTTCCCTAGATCATATTTGATAGCTTTTCTTGACATGAGAAAAGGAGGAATAAGTGGATTTAAAAAGTACATATTCATTAGTTTCTCGATGTGAATCATCGCATAATTCGAAGAAAAGCTTGCTGTCACTGTCAATTTGTAATACGTTTCAGTTTACTTCGCTGAACGTGGGTACGTTATTACGAAAATCACTGTTCTTACAAAGTATGTACAATGGCGGGAATCCTTTTGTGAGAGAAGTGGTATAAATGGGTATCAACTTGAATGATCACATGAAAAGGAAAGTTTTGATGCTAATGACATATAATTATTTTAAATTTCACCTGAAAATTGAGAACTAAAAGACTGATGATGCTGACGCGTGGAAAATTTTAAGAAGGGAATTTAATAAGCATGAAAGATATTGTAGATGATAACTGTAAAAATCGAGACTGAAGGGAATAATCATGACAGTATCAACGAGCAATACATTATTTGGTTTTCCTTTTGTAAATTTAGTTCAATGAAACTTTCTTTCTTCTTCTTCTTGCTGCAAGAAATAAAGAATTATAAATGCCATTCGTGCAAGATGCATAGTTGGAAGAAAACCCCATGAAAAACGAATATTCATATTATTTAAGAAATCTGAAAAGAATTTGATAACAGCGGTATGGAAAGAATGGCAAATCCAGAAACATAAATAATTACCGACGATCCAGGCAGGTAATGTTGGACTCGGCCATCTCGGCCCAAAAACATAAACAACATGAAAAACTTTGCCCGGGGAACCTTAGCCATATGGACATTTCATTAAATCATCATCAACAAAACTATTTCTGGTGGCAGCGATCACATCACACAAGTGTTATTCAATCCTTGACAAGTACACAATAATGTCATAATGATGATGATGGTGGTGTGTGCCATGTCCCAAGTCGGTGAGCAAACCAGCTAATCCCTTGATGATCACGTTTGTTGCGTGTAACTAGATTTCTTTCGTCTTTTGTTCTATTAAACAAAACAAAAAACGGTTCTATCCTGATGCTATTTTTACTTTCTGCAGCTCATATCACATTACAATTTCTCCAGCTATAAAGGATACGTTACAACAATGACTGAATAAAACACACATATCTTAATATAAAACGAATTCAGCAAAGCTCATAGCGCATGCTTTCTCTAGCGACATTGTTCTCTCATCATAATATCATTTATTTATATCAACGTAACCATTAAGAATGCCAACGGGCACTACGCCACATAAAAATGTTTAAATAAAGTGACTTTTACCAGCAATAATAAATGGTTTAGACAATACACGGATTGCTACAAATACAAAACTATAAATTCTTCCTTTGAACTTGTTCCATCCGGTAAGTTATATCAGTTTTGACTCAATGTATTTGGGTTGCGTAGACTGTTCAAGAGATAAAGCTCTCTTTTTATACCTCAAAATAATTTAGACTGATTTTGCTTATTCTCTAAGAAAGTACATTACCTAGGTTTAATCAGCAATCTTATTTCCTTCTAACTACTTCCTATGCCGGAAATCCATTCTCCTGCCGGCACGTCTCTTGTGTCACTCTGTTCATTGCTACTAGTGCTGCTGCTGTCACATTTTTTTACACATAAGAACCCCGTTTGCACTTAATGTTGTAAAATATACTCGTCTAACTGTAAGACGAGTGTTAGAGTAGAATGAAAAATTCTCCTGCCTCCTCAGCTGCGATATTTGTGCTGCACTTCTGAACTTATCCAAACCGAGCATTATTTGTCTGACTTTACCTCGACGAACGAAACTCAAGAGGGAAACGTTATTACTATATTGGTGAGAGTGCGCAAGGAAAAAAACTAAAATAAAAATCTTAAGACTCACTCTCACTCGGTGAAAGTGTCAATCCAACCGTAAACCATTTTTGCTTTTTTACGAGGATGGATGACGTTGATGCTACTGCTGATAGTGATCATGATCATGAAGATGAGCATCAGAACAGTCTATTTCACTTTATACTCCAGACAAAACGATAGGGAACATTATGTGATCTCTTCCTATCTATCTCTCTACAAACCTATAGGTTATAGGAGGAATATATTTTTCCTCCGTAGTTCTCACTCGTCTCGCACCCTCTCTCTTAAGTAAAGTGATAGCTTGCAGAAAAGCATTCTTACTTTTTTACGAGTCCACCAGTACATCTTACCTGGAGAAATGGGATTTAAACTGGTGAAGCCTCTTCTCTCTTTTATTTTGCAAGTAAAAATGAAAAAATCTACGTGTCTGTTTCCGACATGATGCATGCATACGTAACTCAATACACAGGAAAGTTAGACTTTATATACATTCAAATAGGTATGATGATTATACACACCCTTACAGTACGTAATAGATGAAAAGCTCTGCTAGCAAGATTTACTACCAAAAATCTGTCGCACTTTTCGGGTAGGTAAGCGTCAGTGCGAGAGAGCAGATAGTATCGCTTAAAGCACTATCACCCATCTTTCAACCCAACGGCAAAGCATTTTGCTTGCTGGTAATGTTGTTTGTATTAGAAAAGCCTTTTTATAGCCTCCTTCTTCACTTTTTTTACTGAGATTACTTATTGCTTTTCTTTCAAATAAAAAAGGAATATGTTTTCCAAACAGAATCCAATGAATAGAATAAGATTACTAGAAAGAGAAAGAAAAGTAAAGTGAAATAAGTCAAGTGAAAAACGGTTCGTTTACTTTTCCTAAAGATATTGCTTGTTCATAGTCTTGAAAATATACGTTCCTGTAAAATGTCTTGTTGTACTTGAAATTTGAAAAGAAAAAAAACTTTTCTTGTAGTTTCTCGCCTTTCTTATTTTTCAATAATCGTTTTTTTTTCAAGGGAAATGGAATGGAATGCATAATAAAAATGTGGTCTGTTTGGGCGTGTTTTTGCTACGTTTTCTTTTGCCTTGCTGCTGTGGCTGTTGCTACTTGACTGTCAGGTGAAAATGAATGTTCGTTTTGTTCGAGATGACTTTTGCCGTTTGGTAAACCCTATATATTATACAGATTGCACAGGTACATACAAAGCTTTATTGCAGCTTGCTGCATGGCTGGGTAACTCAAGAGAGAAGTAGAGCAGAGTGAGAGTCAACAAGAAGGACAAGCAGGGGAAAGAGAGAAAAAATGAGCTGAGAAAAATGTTTGGGTGTGTAGAAAAAGAAAATTGTGAACAGATCGGATACACATTTTGTATTTACTCTCTTTTCGTCAGCTCGCTTGTTGGAAGAAGAAAAGCACAAAAGTGAAAATGGCTTTTATATATGCCAACTGATTTTATGTTTTATACACACACAGATACATTGTTGGACTGTCAGCTATCAAGATTCCCATATGTTTTAGAAATTCAAAATAGAATGATGTGCTTTCACTATACCCAGAATATAGTATTCTGTGTAAAAGTAATAAAGTTTTATGCAGTGTAAAATGGAGCACAAAGAATAACAGTAGTAGTGATTCGTGTTTCTCTGTGTTTTGCTTTTTTTTTTGCAAAAAATAATATAAAGAACAAAAAGTGGTTTTATTTTTACTATGCTTTTTATTTATTTATTTACAAATTGAATGTGCATTTCGTAACTTGTGTCTGTAGGACTTTTTCGTATGTAAACTGCACGCTACAGAGTATACCTAATATATTTTCTTTTAGTTAACTTATTCCTATTTTATATTGCAATGTATACATTATGTTAAAAGTAACTTACTTTCTAATCAAGTAGAAAAATAACACTTTAACTAAAACGAAAAAATGTAAAGTATGAACATACAAAAAGAAATTGGATGACTGAGCAACATCCAACATTCTGAGCGAGTAAAGCAAAGGCACTATTGCTGGATGATGTTGAAGTAGGCACGAGTATGCGAACGAGTTAAAATGTAAGATTTTCTTATTCTCTCTAGCAGGCAGGAGCAACTACTCCCATTGTGGCAACATCAGCTCTTGAAACTTTCCCCGTCTTATTTTTAGGCAGCATTGGGACAATAAAAACACCACCACGGAGTTTCTTGTAGGCAGCTACTTTTCCTGTTTTAATAGAACAAAGAGAAGTGGACATTTGAAATATGGCGGATACGTATATTCATAGGATTACATTATGCATTTCACATGACAAGAAAATAATTAAGAATTCATGTGTCATGCTGAATATTTATATGTGTTTCTTGTGGCATCTAGTAAGTACTCACCATCAACGAAAGATCGAATCTCCTCCGATGTGGCTTGAACACCATGTTTCAGCACAACATAAGCTCTTGGTATACGGTCACCACCATCGGGATCATGCACTCCAACAACGACAGCTTCCTCAACGGCCGGGTGGTGCAGAGTAATCTCTTCAATTTCCGCTGGAGAGATCTGTCATCAGAAAAGGAACATTTTTTATAGAGAAACCGCAATGCAGAGATTTTCCCTTTTTGTGATGGGTGTGATGGCATTATGCATTGTAATAACTTACATGACAATTGAAATACTTGAAAGTTTCCTTGATTCTATCAATCACATATACAAAGCCGTTCTGGTCGTAGTAGCCTAAATATAAAAAAAACAAAGTAGATATTATAGTAATGTCCAGTGAGCTTTCCATTTATTTTGATTCAATTAAAACATTCATTTTAGAAGATGTATTCATACCTAAGTCGCCTGTCCTCATCCAGCCGTCCTTAAAAAGGTTATTACTCTCTGGGCTGCCTTTCCAGTAGCCGGAGCACAATATGGGGCTACTCACAACAATTTCTCCTTGCTGATTTGGACCAACTGCACGACCAGTGTCCAAGTCCAATACTTTCAGGCGAGTGTTTGGATAGAGTTTTCCGCAGCTCAGGGGCGGAATATTAGGCATCATTCTGTATCCTTCGGAGAGACCACTCAGGTCAATTGTGGTAGTGAGTGCGGCGCACTCTGTCATTCCATATCCATTAAAGCAGCATTTAACATTAGGCAATGTCATCATATTCTTGAAAAACTTCTCTGTGATCACCATCCCTCCTGTGATGATAACTTCTAGCGAGGAACGATCGTAGTTTGCTGCTTCTGGGTCGGTTGCAAGGAGAGCAAGGAATGTGGCGAAGCCAAAGGCCAACTCAGGCTTGTACATGTCCACAGCTTGGAATATATTTAGTTTTGTAATCTCATGCATCATAACAGACCAAACTCCTGCTTTCAAGTTTCGAATGGGGAATAGCATGCCAAGCACATGAGTACAGCGGAGAGCCAACATTGCGGGGTTTTCGTTGAAAGGAATGTTGCTCGTTCCGATGGTGAAGGCGAGCACTTGAAGATTAGTGTAGACAGCGCCCTTGCTCTTTCCTGTGGTACCACTTGTGCACAAGATGAGGAGGGGATCGTCCAAGTCGCTTTCCTCCAAAACATTTTCTGGGCATTCTACAGAAGAAAAACAAAAGATTGCAGTTGACAGGGAAGGAAACTCGAGAGATCAAAAGAACTGATGGGAAAACAGTCTTCTAGTTTTTTTTGTACCTGAGCCATCATCAAGGAATATTTCATCTGCGTTTGTGGTGCCATCCAAAAGTGTGTCGTCATCTTCCTTTTCAACTTGTCCTTCCTTGATGAACACAATGATTTCAACGGGCCACTCAGCCTGCGCCGCAGCTTCTTTAGCGTGAACGACCGAGCAAGGATCACAAACGATCCATTTGACATGGGCATCTTGAATCCGAGTCAAAAGTGTGTCTGGCGTATCCTCAGGATATGAGCTGTACATTATGCCACCATTTCGCCAAACGCCAAGAGTTAGACAAAATATTCTTGTCACGTCTGTCGTCGTGTACAGAACTACATCCCCTTTTCTCATGCCCCGGCGGTACATGGCGCTAGCCACTGAGCGGGACATGGGCTCAACATCGGCGAAGGAAAGAGTCTCGCCAGTAACTGTATTTGTCTGATGATAGGCATATAAGGAAAAAGATGTTAGATGTCAAGTTTGAAGTGTGGGAGCATTATAGATTAGGATTATTATTACTTACCAGCCATCTTGTCCTTCCAAGTTGTACGTTTTCCTTGGCAGAATTCAAAAGATACTGACAAGCACTCAATGTTTCCAAGTCAGGAATTGGAATGGTTGGGTAACTGCTTTCTAAAACGGGCTCTTCAATGAAGGCCGACTGCTCTCCCATATTTGCAACCATTTTGACTCACTAGTAGTTAATTTTGGTGAAACGTTTTTAATAAAAAACTGAAGTTTAAGAAACTTTTCACTTTTTCTGGTGAAATTATTAAACTATTTGACAATGAATCGCGAGTTGTAGATGGAAGCTGAAGCTTCAAGCTGAACTGAAGCCTTCACCGTTGGACCCAGCCTTTTATATATGAATGGAGAATGGATCTCCGCTTTATCTTTCTGTGGCAGTTTTTTGGGGGTTTCCGTATAGCATTTTAATATGAATTTATTGATTGATTGGATACATAATTTTCAATGTAAATGAACCTTGAGAATGAAAGTGAACATGAACGTGAAGTTTTTTGAACATGATTAATTGAAATGGGAAACCCAGGCCAAGGAGGAGGCTAGAGTGATGACACGAAATCACAGCAAATCATGCTTGCAAAATATATATCGCTTATGAAACTATAGCATATCAAGCAGTGATTTATTTGATTAAAGCAGAGATTTATTTTTGTCGTTGCATTTGAAACGTCATTACGCGGAACCGGTAAGCACACCTGTCCGTCTGCATATCAAGTATGACAGAATGGAATCTATATCGGGTTGAATCCAGACTGAGAGTCAGTACTTATGAATTAGGAGGTACTTGATCATCGAACAAAATTGACAGATGGATTTTGCATTATTGATGGAATATTGAACGATGGTCTTTCCTCAGTTTATGGTACATTCTCGTGACGTGACCCTTATACCCGCCGTATTGATATCAACATTTTGTATGTACATGCATACATACAAAATATATCTCTTCATGTCGTAGTCATAACAATAAAGGCCATTTTTGCAAAGAAATGAAATCACATCCATTTTAGAAAAATCCACTGAAGCTATTAACGCCGCGCGTGTGCAACTTGAGATCTTTTTTATTGCATGGCATAATATTTATGTTATAAAGCTTGTCTGTACGATAATAGCATTACACTGTTTTAAAAATATGTGTCCGAATACAAGTGGGAAAATCCAAACTAACTGGAATTACAGTACAAGAAGAAATAATGTTGAGACCCCCATGTAAAAGGTAAGTGTCTAAATTCCAGGATAATATGACCAATAAGTGAACATGTACTACTTGGGATTTGGGGAATTACACAGTAATAATGACACAACTACACTACAATGATTGTATTGCAATAAAGCCATTCCCTGACTGCGTGACATGAGTCCATCAAATCATCATCAAACATGATCGGCTTCTCCATAAAATAAAAATGAACTACTGCGGCATGGCACAGAGCTGATAAAAAAAGGCTTGTCGTTGTCACATATTGAACAATGTAGTAAAGTGACTACATGTGTAATAAAGTTGATACAGGTAATTCCCAATCAGCTCCTTTATCTGTTTGTGTACAATCGCTTATTTCGATTCGGTAGAGAATTTGTACTTCATACATAGAAGGGCTTAAAAGATTACTGCAAATTGACAGCTTATTGGCAATTGTCATAATCATTGAGACATTTTTGATTACCACTCAATCTCAGTTTTTAGGACGACATAATATAGCAGAGAAGTGGTTTCAAGCATTAAATGTGTGTTACACATTGCATTATTATTATTACCCTATCATCCACTGCACAGGTGAACACATGTAATCTTATATCTTCTACAATAACCGAACTAGGCCATGGAGTTCACGCATGACAAAAGACATCGCACGCATTTTTGTCCCGGTTTTCTCCATAGAACAAAGAGCAAACAGATATAATGGAAATTGACAGCGCATGCAAGAAAACTAGGTCAAAATCACGACTCGTACGACTGCAGAAATAAATAAAAAGCATTCACTAACCAACCATCCAGCGGCCAAAAGCTTTAATGTAAGATATTTTATAAATAAACAATGAGAAAGTAGTGTAGTGAATCATATTCTTTATTTGTTTTATTATTTTTCTTTGTAAGAAACACCGACTGTGATCACTCCACCTGCAGTGGCCATGCCCTATATTTTTCGGGACGTGGATAACTATCGTACGATTATGTGAAACCTTAATATGTTGTATACGACAAGAAGCAAGAGGCATTCCACATTGCTTTATTGTCATTACATTTTGTGATGTTTTTCTTCTTTCCTCCCACGCACACACTTGTTGCATATTTCTGTGAGCTTGAACTGATTTCCAAGTTGGGTTGATATACCAAGAATGCACTATATGTACGTATGCATTGTAAAACCATATACATAGGTATGTATGTACATGTTTTTTGTTTCTTTATTGTTATGTGGAGCAGAGGAGAGATTTTCTATTCATATACAAAAGAAAAGTAAACAATACTCTTAACTTGTTAGTTTTATCCTTGTTCTTTTGCATTCCTAACTCAACTTTTCCAGATTTGTTCCATAAAACCAGTGGTGTTCAAGGGAAAACGCAATGCAAAAGATTGTGTAAAAAAGACAATGCAGTGTAATATGTTGGTGTTGGATCAAGTTTCGAGCGTCAAATGAAGTTGTGTCATTGTGCTTTGTGTGTATGAGACAGTCAAGTCAAGAGTTTTTATTCGATTTGACTCAATAATCCTGGTCATATCAATTAAACGTGAAATTATTTCTAATTCAAAAAGCAAACTTTACTCACGCAGCCTCTTGGTTCTCCTTTTCTTCACTGTTGATTGTCCCAGTTCCCTGAACATTTTGTTGGCTATCTGCTCCTCCACTTTGTGCAAGATTGGCTTCATTTGCTTGTTGGTCAGTGGTGAGCAGGGATTGTTGCTGATAGCCAGCTCGAGTTTGCGTCAGTCGATTGGAAACAGACTCCTGAGCCTGCTGGAGAGTTTGTCTCAGTCGTCCTATTGCTCCTCCTCCAGCAGCAGCACCAGAGGAGGCCTGTGTTGATGAAGGGCCACCTCCATAAAATTGGTTTGCGTTCATGGCCTCCGTGTTGGAGACCATCTGAAAACGGAGGATTGGAAGGAGTTAGTATTTTTGATTTCGAAGCTGTAATTTTTCCTAATACCTAATTACACTTTTTTATACTAGAATGGTTAGCATTTAGCATTATTAAAAATTTATAGATCTGGTAATGCATCCTCGGCTTTTAAAATGGTGAGATAATCTACTTTTCTGCTTTTCTTGCTGACGTATGAAATCGCCAATGGCATGATGAAAATGGCACAATGCTAGAAGTGATGTGATGATTGCAGTTTCTACTTGGTATGTTAACTCCACTCAAGGAAACTGGTTCACTAGTCATTTGAATGACTGCTGCTATTAGAACGAGTAAAGTTCAAACAAAACGTATGTTTGAGAATATCCCCTTTCCCTCCTCTCTCATTCACATTGTCAGAAGCCTGGAGGAAGAGTATGGAATGGAAAAAAAGTTTCCACCATTTCCACTTTCTCTATTTCACAAGTTACAAAGTAAGTTTATACAAACAAGCCATAGGTTCTTTCTTCTCCTCTCTTTGCTGACCATTGCATTTACGCCGGACAGCACGTCTTGTTTACGTCAGCAGCCTTGATGCTTGTGGATCAGTGGCATGGAGAAAAGCAGACCACTTCAGAAAAAATAAAACGCTTTCTCTTTTTGTCTTTGCCTTTCGGGCAGAAAGTGAAATGCCAGCAAAAATGTTCTACCTGCTGTGAAGGCTGTGCCGCCTCTATTACTGGATTATACCTATGCTGCTGATGAACATAGACTAGTAATGAATTTCATGCCTAACTATGTATACACCTTTAACCCTTTTCCAACTTTGCTAATGAATGCTTGAAGGCTATACGTTTGCTGCATTTCTTGCTAGGCTTTAATTATTATTGTTCTTCTTTCTATTTTAGTAGCTTTAGCTTTCATCATGGTGAGTTGAGGTTGCGAAGACGTGATGCTTACAAGAAGTAGGGGAAATTTTATGCATGGATGCAAAGTGGAGTGAGTGAAGAATGTTGAGAGAGAGGGGGGAAAAGAGCACAAGTCTAAACATTGAACTTACTCATGTCAGCTAAGTTTCAGTTAACTGATCTAACTGGTACTGACTACAACGTGCCAATATAAAATGCACAATGACAGCATCGAGCATGACATTGCACAATTTTGCTTTAACTAAAAAGTTGAATAGATCATGCCAGCATGTCACTCTTGCACTACATCAAATGAGTAAAGGCACTGGACCATGGTAGCATTTTAGTAAACCGTTAACGTTAAGTTGAAATGCTTTGATACTAAAAGGACAAGAGACAAAAAGACCACAGTTGGTATATGTCTCCATTATGTTGTTTAAGTAAACTACAAAGTTACATTAGTTACATACAATATGCACAAGTAAAAGCATGGACCGTGTACATCAAATTTCAAAACTGTCCTTCGGCTTTGAGCGTTTTTAAATATGAATGTTTTGTTTCAGATGCAAATACATTTTGATGTGGTGGATTCACTCATTGTCAGGTTATGATTTGGGAAGCTTGAATGATGTATGACCAGACTTGAAATAGTTGAATGTACGTGAATACAATAAACTATGAATACATTTATAAAATGACAACGTCTTACCTTTTTCATAAACGACATCACATTCGTTGGCAACATTTTTGCGCAGTGCAATTGTTTGGATGGATGAAAAGAAGAAAGTTGTAAAATATTCAGAGTTCGTTGTTGGCTTAAATAATGGCGGCTATTGCCAATGATTTAATAGTAGAATTATGATAAAATCGCGATGAAGTTGTGATGTGTCGGCTTCGGGAGTATTTTGGTAGCTTCTGTTACAACCAATTACCGTTGAAGTCCATTGTGTAGTTAGAGGGATCTGTAAAAATGAAACAGTAACAAACTCATTAGTTGAAGTCATTTTTAAAGAAAAGTGCAATAAATAACTTTAGAAAGCTCTCTATATATTCTCTCTCCCACATGTTATTATTCATGTCCATAATAGTTCAGCATTTGATTTGAAACTAGACTAGTGACTTCTACAAATGAGGACACAGGGAGCAAAACGAGCAATACTAGTTTTTGTTATTTATTTAAACTTATTTTTCTCAGAATTTATGTCAGGGTCATGCCATGTCAAATATAAAGTCACGACATATATACGTAAAGTTGGAACCAGGAAGCAGTGGCAAAGTGCAAATGGAGAGAGGCATATCTTGTTTAAAATTGGAAGAGAGGAAGCTTGACAGCATACAATGGCTGCAATATTTCACACTTCGATTGCATTTTTTCTCTCTTCATTTTTCATTTTCATTCATTCCCTCGTTGGTCCCACACACTTGTATCTAAAGGGAAAAAGCGACAGTTGTAAATGATGTTGTTTAAGTGGGAAAACCACCTATGATGCCTACCTAATTTGGAATAGTTTCTGCGATAAGTTTGTAACAAGAGTTTTATAGTTTCGGCTTTTCCAACGAATCTTAAAATTCACAAAAACTCTTCAGCATATTTGGAATGCATTTACATTGCTAACTATACTGTCGACTTTTACACAGTTTTGTAATCATCAACCATCAACATCATCATCGTCATGAAAAGTGGATCCTTTTCTTTTCACTTTGTTGGATAAGCAGCGTAGGAGTAATAAACTTTTTCTTTGCACATTCACTCCATCCAACAACCAACTTGAACAAAAGTAATGCATTATTTCTTCAAATGATTCCACGGACAAAGTTTATGGGCTATTTGGGAAATGCCTATAACTTCTCTGCTGGTGGTGGTACCACCAATCCAACCGACCACCCTCCATCGCGTTTGAGCAAACATCTCGTGAATTTGCTGAACCGTTTACTCGTTTCCACTTTCACGAAGATGCTTGCCTCTTATACGTTGCTTGACTGACTTGAATTAGAAAACGAAGGAAGTAGAAACCCTTTACTTCCATGTCAGTCCGGCATACATAATACAAAAGCAGCGACGAGCCTTTCCATTCAAGTTAAAGGATCAATCGTACAATGATATCCATCCTTAGAATAGAAAATGGCAAGGACCAAGACAAGACAAGAAAAAAGGGAGAAGAAATATAAGACGGTAAATAAAAGTGGATAAAACTGTGGACGTGATGTGATCTCTTGATGGACAGGCTTCCTTTCTTTCTTCCTTTCTTGTTGGATTGGATGTGTGTGCATGAATTCTGAGCGTTCACGGTTCACGTTTTTCTCAACAAGCCAATAAATACTGTTATAGAGGAAGAAAATTGGTAATAATAGATTCCGCAAAAGGCACCACAGACAGTCGCGCACAGAGAGGAATGTGCTCCTTTGTTGTGGTTGTTACACCGGAAATGGATGAGGCATGGTATATTTTATTGCTCCTTTTCCTAGTTTTCTTGAAGAGGATTTATGAGAAACGTAATAGTTGGCTGGCTTTGGCTTTGACAATGACATTGTATATTACATGCAATGCAAATTTGATAGATGTAAATAAAGAATGGGACAGATATTTGTTGAATTGTTTTTTGTTTTTTTTTGAATCCGTATAAGACATAATAAATAATATGGGTTTTAATGTGAGATGATTTAAGATATTTCATTTCTCAAACAATAATTTATTAACTTTAATTAAAAAACAATTATTGTACATATTTGGTTTTCTGAGATTGAGCATAATGTCCCTTTAAATGGGTCTAATCGCTGAAAGGAATACTGGTCGTCCATTTCTATTTTGTAACGGTCGATGATTCGCTCTTAACTGATCACCTCTGTTATCCCTCAAAAATCTGAATCCGTTCACATCTTTGTGGGAAATAGCTATTGGCCTTTTGAACACATACCAGTTGACTTGTTCGTTACAATCTGGAGTTGTAAGGGAGCCTTTATAAGTGTACATGAAGTTTTGACCCCTGGTGGCCAGGAAAGGTGTGAAATCCAAAGGCATATTAATATACGACCATTCCTCATGTGAGGGCTCCTCAATCTGAAAGAGGTTGTTGGTAATTGGTGCTATGACTGGATTTCCCTCACCAGCTGCTGGAGTTACATCCAACATTACAGCAATTACAGCAAGCGCGTTTGGATCCCCAGAGTCCATTGCTTCTTCCATTGAGTTATAATCGGCCAGATAATGAACCAAATGGAGCTCCATTGAGAAACAGCGGTCATCAAAACAATGTTCTGATCCGATATCATCACGAACTCCCCAATGAAAATGGGCACTGTCAAATCTGTAGAAGATGCGTTCATCACTTCCGACTCTGCCCAGAGCTTTAGGATCCGGAAATCCAAAGATACCACCGCCGTGCCCCCCACTGCCTAATCCGTTAGCGTATGAGTCCGATGCTTCAAGAAACTCAACATGAACAGTGTGCCCGTTATTCTGCATTCGGAAAGCACCTCCACGGTAGCTATTTAAATGAAGGGCTGTAACTCCAGGGAGAATAGGGGCATGTATGGGAAGTGGTATTGGAGATTGACGAAGCCCGTCTTGGCAAGTTTCTCCCCAGTGATGACTTCCTGGACCACATTCTGGGTCCGAGTAACAAAACTCATTGTCCTCTTTATGAATACCAACGCCTTCACACGGAGTCCATGATAAAGATAACAAAATGGCAACGGTAAGTTTCAAGCTACCCTTCTTTGAAGGCCTCGGAAAAATGTTGGGTCTACTTTTCCTTCTTTGCAGCTGCTCGTGTTTTGAGCCCATTTTTGACAAAAATCTAGTTAAAAAATTATAATTTCAATAAACCAAAAATTGCGGAACAAGTACCTATAAGCTTTTTGTAATGTTGCTAGGCAACTAAAATTAAAAATTCCATGGAACTAATACAAATGCAACCTGTTGAGTATTTTCACTCTCATAACGGAAGCACTTTCGCGCAAACATAATATTCTCTCTTTCAACAACCATTTCCTTTCGATAATAAAATTTGAATACAATGGCCACTAAAACTGGAACAGCGTGATTTATGGATGTTTAATTCACCCCATGCTAAAGGTACCCTCTATACTCTATATTATGCGCAGACGGGGAGGCAGAATCGCAAACTCGCAAATCGCAACACAAACAGAAACAGATAGCAAATTAATGGAGATTTGTGATTCTCACTTCCAACCCTGCTAGTGTGCGTCTACAATCAAATTCCAATTTGTTTGTTGCAATAAAAACTTCTCTTTTATGTCTGTTGTGACTGGAATCATCAAGCATAATAGCTAGATGTCTGGAACCCATTATTACTGTATCGACCTACACCTATGAGTTCACTGAAATAAGTGAGAGTTTCATGGCACTTTTGTCCTGTCAGAACAGAATTATTCACACCAGTTGCACTCGCTACGATAATAATGAATGAAAACGTAGATGATGGTGATTGGTGAGACGCTAGCTCTAATTAATTACTATGCACATGGATAAAATGTACCTATGATTTTTAGATAATCCATTTTTGCAAGTAGATATTATGCTGGTCATACTATTACACTGCAAGGAAAGGCCATGGTAGTGGATGATTTTGATTTGATGAATGCAATAATAACTAGATAATTACCACAACTATACACAAAACAATTAATGATGACAGTGTTTGATCTGTTTGTAGAGAGTATCAATGCTAAAAGGTATGTACTTCATTTCAAGATTGCACAGCAACGTTACTCAGGGCCCTCTGATATAATGTTCAAGTGCTCAGTATTTCGATTTGACATTGCCGTCACCCAACTGACCAAAAATGTTGTGAAAGGGTAATCTAATGAATGAGTTATGATTTATTAATATTGCTGTATACTTACATTTTCTAAAGCTTATATTGTTACTAAATAGCCACAACAATTAACTTTTCAGGCTCCGTAAATAAAACATGGAATTCGGCGTGTTCAACTTCCGTTTCATATTAAAAACTTTATAATATGTAGAAACGAAGAAAGGTCTACGATATTATTGTAGACTATTGACTTAAGAAACGCTAACTAAACACTGTTGGACTCTTAATTTTGATGTACGATTCGTCTATCTTTGTTCAACCTTCCTCGATGCAGACATAAAATTTTAAGACTATAATAAAAGGTAATCAAGGAATCGGAACTAGACACTAAATATTATGTTACTGATACTAATAACTTGTCAATGTGGAATACTTAATGTGCAATGGCTCGCTACACACACTTGAATGATTTCAATTTAATTAACTATGAATATTGCTCTTGAGCATAAGTAGTCAAGTCATGATGATATCATAGGTTAGTTGGAACTGTTAATACAGCAATATAGTTACCGGAAAACGATCATTATGATGAATACTATTTAATTAATGAATATAATTTTCCTGAAATAATATAATGCTCACGTGTTGTGTTTTATTTCTATAAAAATTATTCATAACAAAGCATTGCATTGAGAGACAGTGAATCGCTTAGCACGTTCCGTTTCGTTTGCCCTAGCTAAAGTTATGTAAAAATACACGTAGAAAAATATCACAGTGTGAATACTATGATTAAAGTTGGGCTAGGTTTAATAATTAAATTTAGCATTAATAGTCTTTGTCTACTGTTAAGTCCCTCAATGTGTAGAGCTAGTTACTAAAGGTGCATGTAATTAGTGCATGCCAAAATCTATATTAGCCGTCCACCTTGATATGCTATTCATACTTGCTAAATAAAAATAGTTTGAACAATGGGAGTAGCCCATTAGTTTTAATAAAAAATGCCTTCACTAAAACGGTAAACGGTCAATGGTCACGCTAAGAATAGTTTGGTAATTCCTACAACCAACCAAACCAACATCCGTTTGTGCTAAGCGTGAGCGTTCTATTTAATCGCAGACTTAAGTAGATGTTGCTATGGGGATAGGGAATTCCTCAGATTAAGAATTTAAGATTAGAAGAAGGCATTGAAGGAAGTAATGGTACGTGAACGTGAATTCTGCCAAAAACTAATAGTAATTTGTTAACGTATCGCAAAAACATCAACATGAACAAAAATGAACATGCAAATTTCTTGCAACGATGTCTTTGTTTTAGGAAGACAATCGGATGTAGCTTGAGTGATAGTCAAGATACGCACATTGGTAGCTATTTAGTATGACAGTGGACTTCATGTTGGGCCATGGACGCAACGTTTAATCAGTGATCAAGATTATTGTACAATAAATTTGATAGACGTTTTTTCAAGAACAAAATTAATTTGAGAGTTTTTGCCAAAGATCATTTTTGCGATCAAACTTTATTTTAACAAAATATACCTGCTGTCCTAGGATCTGAAAATGGTTTTGAAAGATGATTGGATGAACAATTTATAATTGAACTGAACTGGAATAGCCCTTCCTGTGTCCTGGTTGTCGGCTCCTCTCCAGAATATAAGTTAGTTAAACAATTTGTACTACTGACATGAGTGGCATGAGTATTTAACAATTTTAGTCTATGTGAATATGCAAGGTTCATGCTCCACGAAGAAAATGATATATACAATATTAGTATTCAAAGTACCCATAAAAACGTCCCATATATCAGGACATCAGAATTCGCCAACTTCGGATACCTATGTTGCGTTCGCCCATATTTCATTGGAATGCTTTTTACAGACATTGTCACTCCGAACATTAGCATAATATGAAATTCCAGGTGTACTCCATGATTTATACCAATTCAATTGACATAGGAATAATTGATTGAACGCATCGTACGCGCATTTTTTCCGTATGTCACCAAATAATATACAAAATGACTCATCTTTAGATAGGATTAGTGCAGGTTCAGCCCAAACTATGCTATAAATACTACATTAAGCAATATGTGTCTGTGGAAATACAGAATACGGATATCGATTTTTACCTCCACTGGTGTACATCTGGTAATATTTAAGTTTTATGGTCATCTGCTTAAATGCAAATCATCCATTTTTACTTGATTATTCGGGGTTTATTATTCCTGCAATGCCTAATATGTACTTATTATTTATATTTAACAAGAAGTCTTGATGCAATTCTACTGTTGATATAATGGCAGAATTTATGTTTTGTTCCGTCACTATCCTTGATTTTCACAACCATGAGTGTGACAAGGCTTCAGCTTATAATTTCCAGTTAGACTGCTAGTTCCAGAATAGAATCTCTCAGCTCTTTGAGTCTAGCGTCTTTCTATTCGCCACATAACCACAACAACAGCGACATCGTCACAAAACCAGTCAGTAGTGGTGTATTATGGCGTGTATGGTAGTTGAAGCTACTAGCAGTTCATTGTAAATGTTGTGCATCACACAGAGATATATAATATTAAATGGGATGGAGTGGAAGTCGGAGGGGCTAAGGTAGAATATCAGGAAATCCTGAATCTTTTGTTAAAACTACTACGTCCATTCCAGCATTGTATGAATATTATTCCACAGACATACCAAAGCAACTATGAAGAACCAGCAATAATCAGCAAGACTGACACAAGGCATGGAAGATGAAGAGAGATCCCTTGTGAATATGCGTCTGCTTGTGGGTAGTTGGTAGCTGAAGGTATATAAAATGGTAGCAAAACCGAGTCGAGTTTATTTGAGAGAGCGAGTACTAATGAGTAATCCTTCTCTAATTAGAGCTTTTCGTTCCGCCTCATGCACATGGTTTCACGATAAAACATGAAAATGTATGCATATTACAATGGGCTACAAAACATAATGTAAATAAGCACATTATGAATATTTTATAGCGTGTATGTATACCTATACACATACACATTATATTGTATGCTGTAATTTAACAACAGACTTGTACGAAATTGCATGCCCTTATTTAGCCTGTGCGTCAAGATAGATATTTTAAACAATAGAAAAGGGATGAGAATTTCTGGAAAGTCTACAAAGACCAAAATACCTTATGCATGCCCATCTTTCCTAACTAGAAGTAGCGGAGACGTGCTGTCAACGGGATGAAGGTCACTTACTGGTGCTTTAATAAGATGGATTAAAAACCCTTCGCAAGATCATAAATATCGTCCCATATAATTGATTCATTAGTTTTGAATGAGAATGGGATTATGAAACGGACACGATTCAACTTTCTAAGAAAGTTTTGGGCCACTCTTAAGATTTTTCAATGTGCTAAAAATAAAATGGACATTGTCAGAACAGGTGGACTAAATGTATGTGAATGCTCATCTTAAAAAATATAGGTCACCCGTAATACTTATAAAACCGTTATTACTGACTGCAATTTTGTTGTAAATATAAAAGTGTTTGAAGTATGTGATGCGAAGTACTCCAGGATTTCTTTTCATTCTTGTTTTAGGCTCTAGTTGTAGTAGAGTTGAAGTTACATACAAATTTTACAGCGAAAACGCGCAAAGTTTCCGATTTCATTAGCATGAAAATTCCCAAGTCTTCGTTGTCAATTTCATTGGTGTTGGCAATATGTGGAAATCTACTACATGCATCTCCACTATTGTTTCCACAAGGTGGCTATAATGGACTCAATCTATATTCCGGATATCAAAGCCGTCCGCAAAATCAAATTTCTTGGATTGGAAACTACCCCGCTGCCTCGGGCACATTTTCTCAGAAAGATGTAAACCTTCTGCTGAGAGATATTTTGCCCACTGGAAATACGGGAATTTTGCCAGCTACATCCGCTGTTCCAACTACGGGAATTTTGCCAGCTGCAACCACTGTTCCCGGAACTACGGGGATTTTGCAAACTGCAACCATTGTTCCAGGAGGAACTACGGCAGTTGTGCCCGCAGGTACTCTACTACCTGCTGGGTCAGCGGTACAGTATCCATCAACTGTAGCTGACCCGTCATTAACTGGACCAATTGGAACTATTGGAAGTCCTATTGGCCTACCACCGGTAGGGAATTCCATTTCAAATCCACTGTCTACTCTGAACCCTTGTGCAGCTGCAGCACTTCTCGGTCTCCTTGGTAATCTCATTCAAAGCAGTTTATGCTGCTCCAGCTTGGGAGCCTTATCGCCTTGCAGTCCTCTTGGACTCATAAGTCCACTCTCTACCGTTGGTCTTCCTCTGGGAGGGATATTGCCAAATCTAGGAGGAGTAACACAAGTACCAAACCTGCTTCCAGGAGGGCTTGGGGGATGTCAATGCAATGGATTAAATGCTCAACTATCAACTCCATGTTGCAATTCACCTGTGATTAATCTTATTCTAGGTACTGCTCCAACTCTTATTCCAGGCATGTGTCAACATTGTCATGTTTGAGTTTCCGGTTTTGATTTTAACCAGCAGTTAATAGAAAATGAAAACAATATTAATATTACATTTTAAATATAATATACATTTATTTTCTACTAGGTATACCACAGGCGATTCCAAATCCTTCTACACTCCCTCCAGTAATACCTGCACCTCTACCCGACCCCACTGGTACTTCAGTGCTTCCTGTTGACACTTTGCCAGTAGTCGGACGGGAATCCAATTCGATCGTTTTTTCTAGTCAAGTGATGTCTTGAAAAGTTTGTGAATGTGTTATGTTTGTCACACGGAGTAGTGCATTTCTAACTTAATATTTAAGTAATTTTATAATAATAAATGGGTATTTTTTTGTAATACATATTTACTAAAAATTAAATTATGCTGTGGTTAATAGCTGATATAGTAAGCAAACGCAAACATGCAAACCGTAACCCTAATTGGCATGATCATCGATTTTTACATTATTCTTCCATTTAGAATTAGACACTTAGGTAGTTCGCGATTAAGGAGAAATGTGCATTTAAGTCCTCATATCAATAGAAAATATTATCTATCTTCGTGATTCACCTGTGTGTGTAGTTGTTCTGACGTAAATTTGCTTACTTCATGCTTTTCAACTTAAGTATTAAACTTTCATCCTCTCAATCAATCGTAACTTGCAACAGGTTACACCACCCACACGAAAATGTTTGCTGACGTAACCACTTTTGCATAAAAAATATGTAATTCATAATTGATCAAGTAATCAAAAGAAGAAGATGTCAGTTATTGCATTGACACCCTATTTATAGATTGAAGATCATTTCAATAATGTTTTATACGTTTTGCAGTACAGTTATAAACGAAGATTATTGCATCATCTCACATCGTTCACTCTGAAGATAGTCAAAGCTTCTTTGAAACATACGTTCCTTTCTGAGTCAGCATATTACAAAATGGCATTTCCAATAAACGAGGAATTCTTTTAAATGATATCTTCTTCAAATAAATACTTGCGTCATACAGAGGTAGTAATAGCATCCTGTTCTCTGTCATTTCAATCTCCCTTCCCCACTCACTATTTTATACTATTCTCATTCTCATTCTGAAAATCTGCCCAGCAGCAAAGAGTACTTTCCTGCACTCCTTTGTGATAAAAATAGGTCATGCTCTGGAAAATCCCTCCTCAGGAGTGTAGCAAAATACTTCATTCTATTTATCTATAAAAAATTCCTCTACCACGACTCCATATTCCTAAAAATATTGCTTTCCTTTTCGTCTTTTCTTATTATGGAGTACTCAACTTCAAACTTGTCACAAGAGTTGATATGCAATGTGTGCGTGATTGTGGGAGGGAATGGGGAAGAGAGAAACTGCCTATTACGTCAATTTTTTAAACGGAAAATAGCAACAGGTTTTTGTAAAGGGGTCATACAGTTATACACAGGAAACCGACCTCTAGCCATAAAAACGAATTACGCTTCGCTTATGCTGGGTAATGTGCAAAAATATACTGTAAATACGTTTTTATACTTTGGCTGCGTTGCTTTGAATTTTTCAAAATAAAATAAGGTTATATTGAAGACATAAAGGAAAAGAAAAGTAAGTACATATCTCCATTTCTGTAAGCTGTTTGTAGAGCTCTCGTAGAATACACCACTAACACCACATGAATTAGAGCCGTAAAAGAAAGTAAAAGATAACAACACATTACATCATATACACGTTGTGGTAGCTTCTATATATTTTGAAATGACTTTTTGGTAGCAGCGTGAAGAAAACTTGTCTCACACTGCTTGTCTATGATCTGCTCTTGTTGTGTGGCTATTTGTTCTCATGTTATTCTTGGAAACAGAGCAGCAAGGAGTCTATGCACTTTGTGCGGAAGCAGGAGAAGCGATAGTAACTCACGTTCAAGGAAAGTAAGATAAATGTTCAGATGAGAGAGCTGAGAGGAGAATGAGAAGAAAGGAATTTTACAAGAGCTGAACATAGAAATGGGCTTTTTTTTAAAGAGAAAGAAGACGTAAATAGAAAGCAGTCTATATAATAAGAAGACATACAAAAGTATACGGCTACGAATGCTCTGTTGCGCCTCTAGTAGATGCCTCTATATTATTTTTGAAGTGTTGCGGTGGAATGTTGTAAATTAAATTTTTTGTGGGATTCTAGGGTAAAATCGAATTTGAGGTGGAAAGAGATGGAGTGAGCTGAGGAGAAAGGAATTAAAAAGAATTTTCTATTTCTCCCTGATTCTGTGAGTAATTATTTCTACTTTTTCTTTGTTGAGGTTGAATGAATAAAAATGTGAAATGTTCAAAATATTTTTATTTTTACAGAGAATAATGGGTGTTTTGGTATAGACAGGCAGTCATGTTCGTAGTGTTATAGATATGAGATACGCGTTGCACGTTAAACAGCTATGATGATAAATGATTGTGGCTTACACAAAGAACTTCTACTGAATAATTTTGCAAATTGTGAATCATTTTTGTGCTGTGCGCTTTGCGTCTTGTAATTTGGTCTGGGGTTGGTTGTAATTGGATGCGGGCTCTTTTTTCTTGTGTTGGGCAGGAGAAAAAAAACTGGAAAGAGCAACAGGAAGTCGGCTGTCGCAGAAAAGATTAATGGGCGGTTGAAGAGCAACATTCGTTTTTTTCAATAATGAAACTATTAACATTTTATATTATGTTGCATGATATTCGCGATTTTTCACGTTGTGTATATTTATTGCTTATCTTAATGGTATATTGGATTGGTAAAAGAATTGAAATCTTGAAAAAGAGCATATTCATAAGAACCAACTAAAATTTTACCACTATGTAGTTTGATAGAATGTAGACATCAATATACGACCAGCTATATTTTATCCCTGATTCAGAAGTTATATTGTTTGAAAATAAGACCATGCGTCAGAAGTTTGAGATGCTTTATCAATGGATTTTCCCCGCATATATAAAGATTATTATGTATCTTTTACTTTTTTATGACATAAATGGCACTGCATTACAGATGCTTACATGGGTACGTTAGTTGTACCTGAACTGGGTTAATTCTTCTTCATTAAGAGAAATGTCATTTTTTACTAGCAAGACTTGTCTTTTAAGAGAGTCCACTAAAAGTCAAGTTTTCCATCAGAGATGGTATTATCCCATTTTTACTCTCATTTTCTCCTACATCTCGTCCTTGTGCGTCTCACTGTGGTGGAATGAGAATGTGCATTAAAGCTATTTAGTACTAATCCCAAAAGACTTAGCTCCGAAATCAGCAGAAGCGCACTATAGTAGAACTACATTATGAACTTGCCTCTATCCTAGTTCCCCAAATACACAACACATAGAATAGAAGAGTGCCAGCTCAAAGGCGAAAATGACATGATGCTTTTCCCTATGATGTAATAATCGTACGAGCAACAACGTCCTCGTTTTATCTCCTCATTCTTCCCTTCCTCCTTATTCTCCGTCTACTACTACCGCTATTACCATTATCATGCCACCTCATCTTATCGTCATAGTCATCATTATCGTCATCATCATCATCATATTATGTTTTATTCTATTGTCTATGTGTTCCCGAAGTAGATTTGGTACTTTTTTGGTTCTCCTCTCTTTCTATGCTTTCCATTTCCTATTTTACTCTTCAACCCGTCTCTTGCCTGCCCTCATGTTTCCCGTCTAACTGACGTCCTTATTCACTGCAACGGACATGTTGACTATCTCATAACTTTGTTCCCAGAACGGAGTGCTGCGTCACGAAATGCTCATACTCTAAAATGAATGCTTTCTCTTGTCAGGTATCCAAAAGGCCAACTAAACTGGTCCTGGCACTTTCTTCTTTGCAGAAAAAGTCATTGCACTCCGCTCTTTTGTGTTCTATTCTGTCCAGTAAAAATAATGTATTATGATGGCTGAAGCCCATAAAAGGCATAAATGAACGATGGACGCCTAAGAAGTCCACGTTAACTTTTTTTAGCCTCATCTCTCTTTTCTCCTTTAGCAAGTAGATGATGATGATGAAAGTGAATGTGTGCGCTATTTTCCTTTATCAGCATCGTCATCCTTTCTTCTAGTTCGTACCCCACAAAACTTTGTTCTTCTTTCGTAGAAAATAATAGAAGGTCCATAAGCCTATATAGTACACACCCGTTCTTTTCTTTTGCTACGATGGTACGATTACAACCAGAGGTAATGTCTTTCTTGACTATTTTGTTAGAACAGAAATGGGCAGGAAATGAAGGTGTGTAAGTGTAGAGTTTCCTGTCCTGCCCTATATATTCGCTTCTCACAACATCGTCAAAAGGAAGCCAGCAGGCTACACTTAAATACAAACGTGTGGGCTTTGAAACGTTCTACTCATTGTTAGTTATATAGTTTCCCTCCTTGTCGTTTTTATTTGTTTCTGCTACTTCTACTTTCATTTGGTCTTTCTTCTTTCCTTTTCTAGTGGTTTGAAAGAAACGGAAAATTCGATGAAAATGAAAGTTTTAAAGTGAGAAAGGAAGAAAATGCACACATGAGTTTATTTTGCAGGCATTGCGTTCACAAGTTATTCGTTCATTCTTAAGGTCATCATTTGCAGATGGTTTTTATCGTGGTATAAAATGGAAAAGAAAATGGGAAATATTTTTACCCTCGTCAACAGAAGGAGCATTTGGCGTATGATAATGGCTTTTAAAGTAGAAAGCACCAAATAGAATGGTTTTTTTTTCGAGAAAGAATGTGAAAGAAATGTGTGCACATACATATAAGATAACACAATTATGCGTTTTATCTCAACTTCCTACCAGATTCATTCACCGTTTTGTTTTTAGCTATTCCAGATGATGATGGTAGCCAATACGGTACTTTGAATTTATTGCAGACCATCATTACAGATAAGTGAATTCACACACATTTCAATTTACAAGAAGGTGGAGTGGAGATTATCCGTTGACTGTACTAGCAGTACTAGCATATGCCCACTTACTATTACTACGCATTCGTACAATCGTATAGAGTGACCCAGCTAAATTGAAAAAATAATTACATTTGCATGAACTTTCACTTCGTTATGAAAATTACCATACAAAGTATTTTAGTGTTACCAAATTCAATTACCGAAAAAATATGTTTGGTTTATGCAAAATTTAGAAATAATGTTCGGTCGTAAGCCCTATGCGAGTATCAAACAGTTATAAAAAGGTCATGCTTACTTACTCCAACGGTACAAAAACTGGAGGCTTTCTTAAGATACATTTAAACTTTTCGTTGAAAATGGCATTTTCTATTTTCTCATGTTTTTTCCAACATACATCTTCATTATGTTTTCTAATTATTTATTATATTTCCCGCCTGGCACTTGACAGAGAAGAGTCTGCTGGGCTGTGTCAAGAGTTAGGAGTAAGCCTACTTGACCCTCACAACAAAGAAGGATAGAATGGGAAAAGATGAAGCAGGGAGAAAAGGTTTTGTTCGTTTCATATGATTCGGTTAGATGAGGTTCGGTGATAGTGAAGTTTGCAATAGAGTTTCGCAAGTAATATTATTGCAACCCTTCCTTTTCCTCTATCATTGAAGCATAAAAATATTCCAGAAATATGTATTTTACATAGCTTTACGTAGGTATATTCTATCACATACTTTTTTGTAGTCCAACAACTTCAGAGTTTAAGTATTAATACAAGAATGCATTATTGGGGAAAGCAGCAGACAGTTTCTCCACTGCCACTCCCGGAGAGTATAGCAGCACTACTACAACGAAGTAACTAACGGAACTATTGATCTTTTACATTTTTTCCGTCATCGTCCTCGTTGGTTCCTTGTCCATGTGATCTTTTCTGAAAATCCTTTCAGAAAGAGTGGTGGTAAGCCTCTTGGTTGAAGATGGAGCAGACGGAGAGAAACAGAATGAGAACAACAACAGGTTCCACTAACTCCAAGAGAACAGAGCACACACCGTGTAGGCAGCCAGCCACATCCACTCGAAGCGGATTTTCCCAATTCTCTTCTTAATAAGAGTATTGACGATGATGGGGAAAGCGCACTAGGGAATCGATTTTCCTAAAGAATATGATATATACGCGTGTATGACTGGGTAACATGATGGGATGATAGTAGCCTGTGAAAGTTTCTTTTTCCCCCGGTCCAAGCACCGGCTTTATAAGAAATGAATGGATGTATCACCAATAACGCTAATGGTGACTGATAGTTTTTATTGTGTCTTCGGGAAAGAAACTTCCTATTGTCTTTCGTTACATATTAGCAGTGCATGAAAATCTCCTTAAATCAGATTATGACTAACAGAAGGTATGTATTCGTGTAATCATGTATGCTTGTCAGTTGCTGATGTGAAAGAAAGATATACTGCTAAAAAATTATAGGAGCTATTGCACACAGAGGCCTACTAGAGAACATCATATTAAAGTATACGAGTCCTTAACTCTAACACGATATTAAGGAGTCAGTTTTCTCTGCTCAGTTCGTATAATCTAAGTGTTTGTTCGAAGTGAGAATGCCGAATGTCTATATATAAGCAAAATATATCGCTACTGGATTGTATCATAAATATACTTTCTGGGCACTTGAGCTGTTTCTGATGAGGAGACTTAAAATTAGCTTCGTTATTTATTATGGTATCTTCTCTCCTCTTTCAAGCTCTGACACGTCTCACAGAGGGAAGTCGAATCGAAACTAGTGATGAAGATGATGAAGAGCTTATAAGTCCTTTCTGATGAAGCCCTCGTTACTTTCTACTTTTAGTAAAATAATTAGTAATTGAGATACATTGATCACCTTGAGGGTTTGTATCAGCAGATGTAAATACTATTGACCATTATGACTATATTACGCAGAATGAAAAGTATGTGTTACGCAAGAATGACACAACCAAGTAGATTTCGGTTCATCAATCTAATGGAATGGGTGCTTACCTATTATTACATAAACTAGACTTTAATTTTTTCACGTAATTTGGACAGTTTAAAAGCAGATTTACTCGGAATCTCGCTTTCTATAGACACTTTTAAGAAACAACAACTAACAATAAGTTAAGACAAGCTGTATTCTGAAATAAATATTAAATAATTATTATTTACTGTTTTTATTCAAAATGTAAATATTAAATGAAAGTAATCCCAACTTTGCCTGTACAATCATAATGAAGCTAATATGATAAGCCATATTAGTTTCATTATGGGTTGAATGATTATATAATATTAAAGTGTATAGTCCAAGAAGGCTCGATTTTTAGGGGCTCGACCGCCGGAAAACCATGGGCCTTGCGGGTGGAACTTAGCGTTGTTGTAAATAGCTTCCTCAGCCAACATTTGTCTTGGTGATGACTGGTGACTGGTGACATATGTAGGTTCCTCATAATTGAGAATGAAATGAAATGCTAATTTCATAAAACAGAAGTCTGAATGCGAAGCTTATAATATTGGTTGCAAGTTGCAAGCAATCCATTTTTGGCTTTGGTAAAATGAAATTACAGATTCTGATTCTGAATGTACAGTAAATTCTGTACATTCAGAAGAGCAAGGGTACTTACGAGAATTTCTCAACTTGTATTTACTTCGAAATTTTTAAAATGAATTTAACTTGTGGTTTTGAAAGTCAGTAGTGATACTCCGGGAAGAAAGTGTTCGTAAAAGTCTTCAACAACAATAGTTTGTCAAAAAACCATAAAACAATATTTTAAAGCACGTCTTTTATGTAAATAAGGTATATGGTATATCAGTAATAAGTAATAAGTAAGTCATCATACGATTTCCAATGTCATCATCATTGTTTTTTGCCTAAAATTTGGAATAAAAGTTCCATTCGGTTAAGATACGAGCATATTACAGAATTTCAGTAGTGCAGTGTCGAGGCATTGTTGCTTGAATATCAGCTTTGGTTCCCTCGTCAGCATATTTACTTAAAAATATTATGCTATGGACAAAATTAAATTATATTTTCGGTTTTTCTACATTTGAGCCGACAGTTGATTATTTTTTTGTGTAACACAAGCCATATGAGCTTTCAAATTAAGCCAAGTTGGGAATCCCAACGCCAACACGAACACAGTAAGTAGCACAGTGCCTTCTTTTAGTTTTAGTAGACTATTGAACACAAAAAGTGTACTGTTCATCAACATAAATATTTATGAATACAATGTAACTGCGTCCATCCGCTTATCTAGAGACATCACCCGTTACTGACACGTCATATATTGCTACAAGTTATCACAAGTATTCACTCTGAACTACTTACATATTTACAGTTAGTAGAGGCGAAATTTTTCCTAGTAAATTTGCTGCAGAGGTTTTTTCTTTCAATAACTGAACAAAATGCACAACTTTTTTGCTTTAGTATTTCCAGTCACTATTGACATTTGCTGCTTACTTTGTTCCACATCACTTATACTTTTGTTTTCTTCACACTCTGCAATAACCGTACCGCAAACTGCAACCCTTTAACATAATAGTGTTTCTAAACTTTACATCAATGATCTTTTGTACTTTTGCGCAAGTCATGACATAATATTTATAGAGAATTTTGGGAGTAGTATAGACACAGTCTCAATTTTTTCTCTAATCTTGTTTTATTTATGTTAATGGAAACATTTTTTGTGAAACTCCTTTACTAACTCTTTCTTTTTTGTAAAACTTTCTTCTTACTAAAAAACAAGTTATTTTCAACTTTGTTTTCATATTCCTTTCTCTTTATTGGCAGAAGTATATATATTCTGTACATGTATAATATTCTGATGTATTATATCGGATGAAATTTGTATTTTCACAAGACATGATTTAGTTTATGTAAAAACACGTTTACCGAGGAAAACTTTTTGTTTCCTTATTCTCCTCTCCTACGTTCGTTCGTTCTTATCATTCGTTCTCCCAATTTTTCTTGTAACTAGAAAAACCTAAGTATTTGTAGCACATGACTGCTTTGAAATAATACGTATACAAAAACAAGTGCCGAACACATGAGGAATCATCGAACAAGAAGGATCAGCGGGAAAGAAATATCACCAGACCAAAGAGGGATGTCTATGTCACGGAGAGAAGAAGGGAAACTTGTTCTCCTTGCATCAGTGCGTGATGTACGTGCTTGCTAACCATTTCGGTCGAATTAACCAGCAGAAAGGAAGTAACCAACAGCTTTCTCACATCAGATCACATAGATCACTTAATATCAGTTTCCCCCAGAATTAAAGCATAAAGATATATCGACAACTTATACAGTTTAAGGATCAATTGTATGTTTTACATAACATGTTAGACAAGTTCCATTTATATTAAAACTGTGCAAAGAATTATTCGAGATGCCAAAGAGATAACATAAATCCAAAACTTCTCGATTACCTCCACTTTCGAGAATTGATAAAAACGGAAGTATAAGGATAAAAGATTACATGTGCACCGAATTTATCCTTATAATGTTATCGTTGTCGACATAAACCTTCTGTTTAGATAAATAATTACTTTCTGGGAATCACAAATCACAATATGTTTCAAACAAAATTCTGTAAGTCTTCATGTTCAAAGTGCATAGGTATGTATAACGCATTATGACAAGTATAAAACATTATTTAATTTACTATTACGTACCTATTATGTGTATTTATTACAGTACAATATATTTGAAAACAATATTCCGTTTGAAGCAGAAATGTCAAGTACCTATATGTTATTTCGAATTTTAGTTGAAGCAGTCAGTACACAGGAAATACATTTAATACTTCACAAAAGAGAACAAATACGAACCCAAATACCCGGGTCTCCATCTCTCCTTCCGTTTTCGGTGCTATCCTTGTAAAAGCAAACATCCGTAAGCAGAATGAAAAAGCTAATATAATACTGTTTTGAGTAAACAGGAAAAACAGGTTTTCTTTGAATGTATTCAATATTCAAGAACAGTTTTATTACATTTATGGTTATGCTTTCATTCCAAATGTTGTTATTGCGTCCTGTGCTTACATTCAATACGCGCGTTCTTCTAGAATTCTGAAGCTGAGAGTAGCTACTAACAAGTTGTAAGAGCTTTTTCCTCCATGCGTCCGGAGAAACCTCACTCAATCACAAAATCTTACTAGGGAAAAGAGATCCTCAACTGAACAGGGAAAATGTCCGCTGTTCCGACAGAGAAACGCAAACATAGAAAAAAAGGCTGAAAGGGACAAGCAGCGTCAGCCAGCACATTAAAAAACTTTTATCTTCTGTCTGTACTTCGTCGTCTTTTTTTCCTCTTAAGCTGATTTGTTGTTTATTCATCTTTTTGTCATTTTTCATTCTCCCACTTTTTTTGCTTTCTAAATGTATGTTTTTCTTTCTTATGAACATTTCAATTCCAAATAAACAAAATAAATAGAAAGCAGCCTGCCGGAACAGAATCGCAAGAAAGCTCTACTTGTTTACGCATTTCAAAAAGTACGACAAAATAGTAATGGTCAATGGTAGTGCGTGTGTATTCAACGAATGGGAGAAAGCATACAGAAGAAAGTAGAGTAGGATAAAACACATTTGATATGTTTCTTACTTATTTCGACTATTGCCACTGGGAAAATGCAATTTGCCCTTTTAAACTGTGAAAGAAAAACCGAACAGACAAAAACAGAGAGCTTGAATAGGCGCTATGGAATGTAAAGACTTGAAGACGAAAGAAGAGGAAGTACTTGTATGTGAATCAAAACATTATACCGAATTGAAAAGTTTAGATTTTTTTAAAATCTGTAACCGGTAAAAAGGATGAGCATCAAAATAGAAGAGTAAGATTAGAATCCGAATAAAACGCAAATTGCAACTTTCATCCACAAAAATACGTTGTAACTATACTAAATTCGTCACATTCCAATGATACTGAAGCTTCATTACAAAAGGTATTGGTGCACACGTGTTCCGGTCAAAAAACACCAGCGGTAAACTCGTTTGACCTTTTATTTTAATTTTTGTCACGTCAATAACAATTTCCTGAACGTTTCCTCATCTCACCAGAATCCCCACAATATATCGTCATCAGCACAACTCCTACTCGGGAAAAATATATTTACCCTATTTTTATCCCCAGCAGCTATCTCTATCCAACTACATTACCCACTCGAAAATGCGAGTGACCTTGACTGTCAGATTTCTCCCATTTTCCCGTTCTGTTCTAATTTTCCCTCTCAAGTTCTCTGACAAGATACTCTCTACTTTTGTTACTCCACCAATCCGCACAAAAATCGAAGCGTTACGTTTCACAGGAAGAAACTTTCCACTTTTGCCAATAACGCATAGTGTAGTAACGCAAGCTTGTCTACGTTTTCGCATGTTCGTCTACGTGTGTGAGAGACTAAATGTTTGTGCACAGATATTTTCAGATTACTTTCTCCTTCTTTCTCCTGACTCTATTCATTCTGTTGTGCTTACAAGTAAGTCGACCAGCAACAGTAATAGCAGTAAGGAAAATCTCTCCTTTTTTCTCTTTCTCGCAACAAATTCCCAAAACACTATTAAAAAGTGTATGATGATGGATCGTCTAGATTTAATTCACTTTCAGCCTATTTCCCCTTCTCCTTTCATTCTCTCTGCTTTTACTTCTTGCCAAACAAATAAAAAAAACAGCTGAACCACCACCACCACCGCAACAACAACAAATCGGAAAAAGTACTCCGAGGGAAAGAGGGAAGAAAAGAAAGGAAACAGAAGAAACCCAAGAAAAAAGTTTTTCCTTCCTTTTATTCCATCATCCTTTCTTTTATCCGGAGTATGTAGGTATTTTTGCGTGGATTGTAGCTACATGGATATATCGACTAAAAGTTTGTACCAAAACGTCTATGTATAGAGGACTTGAACGAAAAACTGGTTGGTTTTGTGGAGAGTAAATTATTTTTTCTTAATCTACTCGTTTTTCTTCTCTTCTTTCCTCCTCCCGCGAGTCCCACTCCCTCCTCAGGAGGCTCAGATTCTTTTGTTACGCAAGTACATATACAGAAAAAGGATACAAATTTTGTTGCCTTTTTTCTACTAATAATAAAAAAGAAAGAACGAAGGTGTGTGCAACTGTAGACTATTATCACGATGATCATGATGATGGTAATGATTATATGCGTGAAAAAATCTTCATACAGCTTGATTCTCACCGTTTTTCCTCCCAAATAAAAATAAACACACGCCTTCATGCATGAATGCATTTGAATAAAGTAGAAAATGGTGTGTATTTTTGCAAGGAAATAAGAAGCAGAGGAAAGAACAAAAAAAAAGTAATAAAAAATGGATGACTGTTCTACTTTTAGTACTACATCACCGGAGAGAGGAAAAGCAGCAGAGAGAAAACAGAGAGAAAGTATGCATGCTATTATTGGACTGTATATGGTATCGTGTGCCAGTCTAGATATTTATTACTCCCACTACTGTGCTCTTCTTCTAGTTCACTGATGCGCCTCTTCCTCTATAAGGAAAGCCTTCTGGCTGTTTTATACACCTACCGCTGTGTACAGCAAAAGTATTCAACTTTCTTCGTATCGAACAAATTCTTGCTCTGATGATGATATTCATTCAATTCTCTATAATATATTTTCTCATGCTCGGAAAGTAGTTTCAGCAGAGTTGCAACTTCTATACTGCTTCCATGATACAGGATGTTAGTCAGAGGGTAAAAAGGAGCAACGAGGTAATATATATGACATGATGGCATCCTGAACTAATAATGGTATGTGTACTTGTACTTGTACAATATTGAGCAAAACCAATGATGAGGTGGAAGGAGAATGATCATGATGAGCATAATAGGATAATGCTTTCCCCAATGGGTAGTTTGCTTCCCGGTGAATGTACATAATGTCTAGCCATATAATATCATTATCATCATCATTGTGATCATGATCATCATTTTGGAATGATATTATTGTGCTCACTCTCTTTCTCTCTATTATATTCTCTGCGTCTCTACTGGTGGTGTTATATAGTATAGTTTTGTGGTGTGGGGAAATGATGCCGGCGGTGGTTAGGAGTAGTGGCTTTATCGACATCATTATCGTCCTCATCATTTTCATCTACATCATTCTCTATCTCATCATTCATCAGATGCTGCGGGCGGACTTCATGTTCCCTACGCGGCTCGTTATACTACCGACCTTCGTGGTGAGCATAGCACGCTGTGTTCTTATCCATGCCCTTGTTGTGCTGATGAAATGAAAAAATAGATTTATTATTTGCACGAAAGGCTTTGGAACTGTAGATATTAAATGGATTCATATTTTATTGCAGTGCAGTAATCCTAATCAGTTTCGATGCAGATGGGATTATAAACATATGTTGTATATTCTGCCATTTTGACGACTGAGAAACCACGTGTAAATAAAAACCCATTCCAAGAGAATTGATGTCTAGTATACAGTACGAGTGTAGTACTGCAATTCAATATTAAAATTCCGTCTCAGTCAGCAAAGCTTGCAATTTCTATATGTGTGGAAACTAGCACACGAGCATCAACGAGTGTACCAGGCAAGAAAACATATTTCATCATCTCATCTGCTGATTATATGCCCGAATGCACGCGCATTCATATTCGAGATTAGCAAAAGAGACATTACGTATCCATTTATCGTTAAAACTTCTTATCACTTTGGTTTATAGTTACCTATAAAACCATGCTTTTACTCATTGGAACGTGAAGGTTATAAATATACCTGGTCTGGCTTATAGTTTCGTCACAATTGTGTATCAAAACGGTCTTCCAGTCGGGAGAGTTTGAATTTTAGTGCGACAGCACGTGCAAGAAAGGCAGCAGTGCGCTTTCTCATAAAATCTTATTATCTTTATCCAAAAACTTGTTTGGGTGGAGTTTGAGTATTTGTGTTTGTTCATCCTCCATCTCCACACAATAAAATCAATTAGGCAGTTTCTGTTTAGTAGACATAATGCATTATTAAGTATTCCGTTCAATTATGTCATTTTCTGGATGTGTGTTTGTCATATAGAGCAGAGGAGAAGGGATTCTGATGATGACGTTAAGCCGCTTAAGGGATTTTATTCATGAAAATTATTACGTCTTTTCTCTCCCAAAGTTTCGGGAAAATATGTCTGGGATGGGCTTCGGTCATCATAAAATATTAAGAATGGCATAAAAACGAATGCCTCCTTGTCATTTATACTGGTTCATCAGCCCGAGAGACGTTTTCTTTTTTAAATCCTTATTAAATTCCATATTTTTGCGTATTATTCTTCCAGAATAGGTATGCCATTATGATAACAACCCGACAAGACCAATGGGAGGGACTGGGAAAACGAAAGTAGATATACAGCATCCTGCTATTATCATCATCTTGCAGTATTTTAGATGAAAGTAGTCCATCTCATTTTAAAAGGACGTAGTTGTCCTCGTCTTTTGGATAAAATTGAATTCCCTGTGGAGAGAAAGGGTCGGTAAATAGAATAGGGAATATAGAAAATATTACGGGGTGTAATAGCACAAAGTGAAAACGAAGATGGTCGATTGCAAAACTTTGAGAAGGAAGTTGCATGTATATTTTTCGTGGTGCTCTTCCTGCTCGCCATTTTGCTGTAGCATAAAATACATTTCGGAGGGTCAACATGAAAACAGGAAAAGAGCAAAATAACTTTGTAAAGTGAAAGAAGAAGCAAAATATTAAAGACCATATGATAACTTTCATAATATACGTTTTGATATAAAGCGTTTGAACTACTGCTGTGTCAGTGCTGTAAGAGGGATATCGAGTGTACTTCCGAAAGTACAGAGAAAGGGAGCGAAAGCTACGAGAAATGTGAAAGCACCGAGAGAAGAGCATCATCGCTAGGGTCGTACGGTAGGTTCGTGTAAACGTCTAATATATTCCAACGGGAATATGGACAGGTGGGCCTCTCCTTCACTATAAAAATATGGCTATATATAGGCACTACATATATGAATAGTTATATGAGAATGAAGAGTAAACTATAAATAAGTAATATACTATTTTTGAAAATTATATTCCAAATGCATTTTCCTTGGATGATGCTCACAAAATGTGCTATCTGCTCTACCGCTCTTTCAGAGAGTTTTGCTGGTTGGCTGAGCACAATAATATATGCCTTTTAGGAAACTTGTGAGGTGCAGAGAAGTTTCACATTTTTGGTGTATGTGGTTTTATTCTGTTAGGTTGAATGAAAAGGATATATATGCCCATAAAATTGCTTCGTCGTGTGCACATGTGCTCCTTCTCTTATTGCAAGGGAAGAATGAAGCATTCACGATTCTACAACAATATCCCATATTATAATATGGTATCATCATACGAATCGGAGTATGATTACGTTGTTGGAAACAGACAGTCACGTTTCGAAAAGTTGTCTGGTTTCTTTTTTGTACCCAAACTAGCAAGTGAGCTCGTTTCTTCCCTTTCTTTCTCTACTTGCAGTTCTTCTTCGTTTTCTTTCTTCAATTTTGGCTTTGAGCAAAAGAGTTCTTCTCCTTCATCTACACGTACCTACACATTTATACGAAATTTTTCCTGTTTGATATCAACAGAAGAATAAGCGAGAAAGAGAAAATGAATTTGTAAACTTTTTTCCTTCTGCTTTCACTTCATAATATATATCGTGCTCCATTGCTTTTGTTGTTGTTATTGATGATGATGACTCGACGATCTTGGCAGCCTTTTTTATGCGTACATAGAACCTGAAACAGAAAGTTTATCTGGATGAAAACTTGGGTAAGAGGAAAAAGGTGAGTTTTTCGTTGAGCAAGAAGAATAAAAAGTTTGAATGAGCTTTGGCGCAATAAGTTTTCAAATGAATGATAATATTAAATAGGTAGAAGGGAAAAAGGGACAACGGTTGCAAAAGAATGAAAAAGTAGCTCTGTTTTTCGACATCGAAAATATCTTTTTAACTTCACTCCACCTCATCTTCCGTCACATCTCATTCCGTGACGTTAGTAAAAGCTTCGCAGTTTTATGAAAAAAGAATATGACTAGCTCACTCATACGACTTAGTCGGTTTTGAAAGCTGACGGTGGCAGAAACTTGCTCTGAGAAGCAACAATATACTTCGGGTCTCGGGATGATCAAATTAAAGAGGCTGTATTCTTGGGCAATGTGTACCGTAGTAATACTGAAAGCTTTAAAAAGAGTGAAAATGTCTTTTCAAGGAATATCCGTCAGGTGTGTCTTTCGACGGTACGATGCAAGGCTTATACTTATGATCAGCAAAAAACGTATAGCCATGAGGTAATAATGTGGTATTTTTTCTTTTGCAAATTTACGAGAGACATTCAGTCACACAGCTCAATGTCTTCAGCTATAATCAAGTGTGTCCATATAAAGAAATGGTATAAAAAGGGAATAAAATGTAAAGAGCTGGGTAAACTGGAGAAGCAGAAATAAAAAGGCTTCAATATAAAAAAGAGCAAAAAAAGTTTGAGAACTTGAGAATAACTTTAAGAGAAAACTTTTAAATTCATTGTTTGTCATCCATGAGCATTATGGGGACAACCTGAAATCTCTAAAAGAAAGCATTTCAATGTCTCTTGTTTTGTATTTTAGTGTTTTCTTCCGTAAACGTATATTTGTAAACTTTGAGTATATGTATACTGTAGGCGAAGCAAATACGAAACACCACGCAAACGATTGCGAAAATATAACACACCAGCCGAAGAAAACTAACAAGTTTGAAGTTTTGTGGGAGCATGTATCAAAGATCAGTCAACGTCAATACATCCAAAACTCATATATATTCGTGTATTTTTTGGATATATGTTATATGTTTTGGTGGTAGAACCGCGAAGGCAAATTTTCCGATGCAATTCCCAAAGAATTGTTTAAATATCTGGAGCATATTTGTGTCTATTGTACTTTCTCTTTCTTTTACTCCGTTTTATTAATTTTTTAATTTATCATGAAAACATGCAATTATGTAAGTTAAAGGCAGAAGTATAATAATTTAGATATGATTTGGAGCTATATAGGTATAGTGTTGTATGTACATAGCTTAAATATTTAAATTAGGTAAGCGCTTCTGAAGATTGAATCTGTTCGAATGATATCCGAAAATTTATTAGTA
>JAQIXW010000231.1:0-38414 GCA_034700685.1 Willowsia buskii
CATTACGTGCAGGTGTTATCAGTGAAGGTGGTAACAATGGTTTTAACATTGGAGTGAGAGATGCATCCCAAATTGTAATATTATTAGTATTACTAGTAGTATTACTAGTTTACAACAATCCGTGATTACTGCTGCTGTGTGATTGATTACACCATTTGTTCAGTTAAGGTCCTTAATTAATTTTTGTTTAAATTATTGTAATTTATCCTCAATTAAATACTTAACACGTTGTGAAACTACATTTTAAACACTTTACGATTTGATGACGTTCACAATCGTTGAACGTGTAGACGAACGCCTCTAACGCAGTGTATTATTTTGAGCCTTTGGTATATTCATTTACTGTCATTAGTTAACCACTAAATCCATTATTAGGCAGAGAAGAGATGATATTTTGTCATTTTGTTTCAATCAATGAGAGTATATCTATGAATTAGATATACCTTGAATTGAATGAGCTTTGTATTTGCAGAGAATCTTATTTTGGAGAGTTTTGAGAGATTTGTTAAATTTCTAGCTGGATGATGATAGCTCTACATAACTCTGCGTATTTTATAATAATATGTATTTAGTTTGAGATCAATACCATGTACATGTATAATGTAAAGTTTATGTTTGTGGCATAAATAGCCATTGAAAATTCGTTTTGGTAATTATTAATTATCGTGGTGGAGGGAAATGAAACACTGTTAGCATTCTATTGCTTGGTCAGAACAGGGATTAAGAACGAATCGAGCGAAGTTAAATACAACAAATTTTAATTTCAATTTAGTAAAAATGAGCAAAGTCCTACCTTTTCAGCTAAGTCAGCGAATCCTTTTATTTGCAATTCATTAAACTCTCTAATTTTCTTAATTTGTGTACAAATCACAACTTTACTTTTTCACCTTTAAATCCTAACTGCGATAATATATATGAGGTTTAGAGTTTGTCTATGCCCGCAAAAAAAGCGAATCAAAAACTGATATGTTACGTAATGTAATGTAAAGTCTGTGGTTTGCACAGACAGATACAAGATACAAGACAATCTTATCGTTATAGCATAGCCATAAATCGCTCACAATAATAATATGTCAACGAGTAAGGTGAGATGAAGTTGTACTGTTGTATAAAATCGCATTTTACATTTTACATGCATTACATTTTACAAATATGCAATTAAGCTTGCCTTCTTACTTTCGAAAACTAAACTAACATGTACACTTGTAAATATAAAATCATTACTAATATATGAATTAAACCTATTTATCATTCAAAAAGTTGTCTTATCGGAAATGATTGTTTGATGTTTGTACTTATGGCTTTTGACATACTGATTAATACAAAACCGAATTCTGAAAAATAACAATTTACACAGGCATTACAATTTACAATCTAATTGCATGTTGAATAGTATCAGTGGACTATAAAAAGTAGTAAAAATGCATGCAGTCGACTCAATTGAATTTGTTCATCTTTTACCTCTCTTGTTAATTGTTATTTTATCAGTAAAAAAAGATAAGCGTGTCATGTGTACTATGTGTATTTATAACTGCAGAAACTGCTTATGAACTGGAATGGGAACGCATAAATACAACATCAATTTTACGCAACAATAATTTTAAAAGCCCAAACTTGGGACTGATCAAGTATCATGTTGCGTTTTTGTCGTTTTGTCGTCGTTTTTTGTCTAGTATCAAGCGTATAAGAACGAATGATCGATCAAATATTAGCTTACTAGTGAAGTGGTATCTGGTATCATTCATGAAGCGCCATGTGACAAGAGCACTTTGTTCATTTCCGATCCAATGATTCGGGCATGCCATTTCTTGGAATTTGTATGCTCTATTTTTTAAATTGTAGAGAATTCTCAAGATATACATACAACCATACAAGTAAAAAAGAGGTGCGCTGGAGAAACATTTGATGTTGAATGGCAATATGGCATCTATTTTCAGGTTCAAATTGGAGACACACAATATGAGCAATTTGCTATGCACTATTATATGCACTATGCATCATTTAAAGTAAGAAGTGAATTATGAAGCTTAATAATAAATTACCGCACATCAATAAGCTTAAGTTGTTTTGGGAGTGTTCATATTATGCCAAATGACTTGTATGCATACACTAATTAATTACTGTATTTACACCACCTCCCCTCGGTTAGTAGAACAGTGAAAGTCATACATAACCACCTGCGACCAACTGCACCTAAGAATAGTCTAGCTCTGCTATAAGCAGACCAGAGACTTGGCGACTCGGCAATAAAGCATCATTATGTATTTTAAAACCTGCTGCATTTTTAATTCATCGATCTTTCCTTTTAAAAATGTTCATACACTTTTGCAATGTTCTTTAGAGTGCTTTAAGGGTTTCAACTAAAGCAGAGAGAAGAATGAGTATCTGTGTTTGATGTTGCGTGCTGGAAACAACACGTTTATATATGGATCATTGTAAAATTCAATGTGGGCATGTTATAAAAAACTGTGAAAGTACATGAGAGTAAGAGTAACATTCTCTTCCCTTTCCCCATATATGTACAGCTTACAAGTTACAAGCACACACAAAACAGAGAGAAGAACAAGTTTGCAGTGAAATTGTTCATATGCTCCACCCTCACACATACTTTTTTAAGAAGAGACTCCAAGAGAGCTATCCGTAGTTGTGGTCTTCTTGGTAAAAAGAAATTCTATTACTATGTGTATTGACTTGACTCTGGCCTGGCTTTTTAGATGATCCTGCTGACTGCAAAATATTTCTCTTAAAAAACTATACATATATATGTTGCTCCCTCTCATACACTTCGTACATTTTCTGCAAAATTGCAAGAAGGTATGTAAAATTGTACTTCGTAGAATGAACTCAATGTACATGCATACTTTAACAGCTTTAATATTACGACTTACTACTACCTACCTATATGGCAATATTATATGAACATTATGTTTAATTTGTAAATTGTTAAGCTATAAACTATACTACATCCAACACTAGATACGAACATAGTCAAAGGAAAGGTGGTAGTAGTGGCCAGTGGGAATGGTGTATATAATATTTATTCAAGATGAAATATTTGTAAACACTGGTTTAAAAAGGTTATCGAGAGTTTGAGAGTGTGAATGCGGAGTCCTTTGTAGTAAGAAGTTATAAAAAAATCATTTACTGGGGATTTGGTGAATAGCCTGGAAATTAAGAAGGAAAACACCCTCCTGTTGCAAAAACCGAACGGTATGTGTAACAAACTTGCATAAAGCCAGTTTTTATCTGTGGCTCTAATTTTACCTGCTTCTCCTGTCTGATGCTAATTTTTCCGTAGAGATACTAATAAAATTCTGAATTAGGAAAGGTGAAAGCAACCACTGAAAGTTGCAGGGAACGGAAGGAAATCAAAATCAACCCAACAACAGTGTAAGAAATAAAAGATCGTTGCAAAAGGTGAAAAGAAAGATAAGATATCAATGCAAACAGTTTGCAAAAACTTCTCAAACGTAATTGCAAATTGCAACATGTGGGGTCGTCCTTAATTAAGGTAGTAGCATGTTAGACTCAGAAAAAAGTGACTTAGGGCTAGGTAAAGTATAAAGTCATCACATTTCAAAGAATAAAGAATAAATAGCATAATGCGATATTGTTGATGTGGCATGTGGCTAGGTGATACCACGTCCTGCAAATTATTAATAAAGTCTTTCATTTTTCCTTTGAATCTAATGAATTTTACTAATGGTTCGTGATTTTATTTTGTGGAAAAAAAGTCTTGAGAGAAAGTAACGAAAATTATTGCTTTCACCTAGACCCAAAGTAAAGTGACTAACGTACATTCTTTCTTATAAACTACAACAGGTCATCAAAGAAGCGAATCCTCCAGTGAAGTGTTCATCTGTGGTCTTGCGTATCGTCATTAGTCATCATCGATCGGATTGGTCATTGTTTTTCTCTTTGATTTCTTTCATCAGGGCTAGTCTGACCACCGACAATCCAAGATGGTAAGTTCATCATTTTACGAGGATAATACACGCTTCATTTTCAAAATTTTTTATTAGGAACCCTTGCTTTGTTTCTAGCCTTTTTATTTCTCTAACAAGAAGATTTAACTTCTAGTAGCGTTTAAATAGCAAGCAAGCAACTTGCCACCCAACCAACAAAATTGTTTTCATGCATGCATGCATGGGTCGTGCATACAAAAAACGGGCACGCGTACCATTTCCGTTGGGATGTGGGAGGATTAGGGATTTTCCGATTTCTTTCCCACATCCCGTGATTGATTTTCGGTAGCGGAGTTGTTAATTTTTTTAGTTGTTTGCGTTGCAGCGGGCTCACTCACTAGTTGTAGTGTTTTTAAGTTTATAAACCTAACTCTTGTTATATGAATAGTGACTTGAAACACTAGAAACTTATAAGTAGTCAATTATTAGATCCATACAACTTGCAAGAAGAGAAAGTAGATGTTGATGTAGATCGGCCAAATAATTTTGCATTGCATTTTGCACTCTTACTATATGAGCACGCACGCACAAAAAAGTAGTGAAAGCGTTTTGCTCGATTTGGAAGGCCTTTTGTAACGGCAGAACTTTGCACGCTAATGACGCAAAGCAGAGATGTCGTTATGGTTGGAGAAATCTGATGCATGATATATTCGAAACTCTATATGATTTTGCAACAATTTTAAAATAATCTTTCATTCTTATAAAACTTTTTCGTCCGTCATTTACTTTTAGGACGGCATCATTATATAAAAATTGAAATGAATATGAATTTTCTATCGTCACACAAAATAAAATTGGTTGCATGATAAGCACTGTTTTGAAATAAAATAAAAAGCATTGGAAACAGAATGCCATCACCAAACCCCAACCAACCGGCCTCGTCTAAAACCGGGCCAGTGGCGGTTATGACTCAAGCAGTGCAGCAAACTGCAGCTAATAGTAATCCTGGAGGAAAGCCTAATACCGTTGTAACCGGTTCTGAAGGCCAAAATGCAGGCAACAATCCAGGTGGTGGGCTTATCAAAAGAGCCAAAAGTAAAACTAGCACTACTGCAGCCCCTGCTTCTGAAGCACGTCATGGTGGAACGTCGAATAAGGCAGGATCTCCAGTTGTAGTGAAAGGCTCTGCTCGTCCAGGAGCCCTGCATAATTTTCGAGGGCGCAAAGTACTATAAACACAAATATCATCATCATATATTTTTCACATATTACAAATTACACATATTATTTTCTGGGACTTGTACCGTCGGGGTCAGGGCCAGTGGTCTATGTTCTGTAAAGGTGCTTCAAGCACATGCAGTTGAAAAAATGTGGTAAAAAATCAAACGATACTTTTTTTGCTAACTCAAAATGTTTTGTGTTTGTACCTAAATGCACACTTGTAAGTCTTCAGACTTCAGACATTAACCGCGCAACAAGCCGGAAGTAAAATGCATTGAACATGTGTAATTTTGTACAATTTTAGTCATGCCATGAAGTAAATCTAGGTGAACCAATCATGACCGGTTGCCTGTCACATTGTCACATATATATGTGTATATAATTGACTTAAATGTTCTGTTTTTTCCAAAACAGTGTGCCACACTCAACCTGTTTATGTAATTGCAACTTATTATGAGCCATTTTTGCAGATCTCCACCAGAGAACCCTGCAGCAACGCAAAAAATGACATAAAAAATAGCATACGACTGCGACCGTTAAAAATCATGCAGGCTTCTGTGTTCCCGTTATGTATATATTATTTACAGTTTTTGCAGAGACTGGGTTTTGGGCAAAGCAAGGGTGTACAACAGAAAACGGCCAATTGTGTTTGGCTCAGGTCTCCATTTTTAACATTTGCTTGTAATTCTATGAAATTGTAATATGTTCGCAGGGTAATGAAGCATCATTGCAGTCTGAGATGTGCTCGCATTGTAAGCCAGAATACTTTTGTGGGTGCTAACATCTATTCTCATAAAAATATCTGTTTCGAAACCATATTCAATGAATCAAAACCAATGCCCTCGATTTTGCAGTTGACCCGGACGAGATCAAAAGGCTGGGGAAGCGGTTCCGAAAACTAGATTTGGATAACTCTGGGTCCCTTTCAATCGACGAGTTTATGACTTTACCGGAGCTACAACAAAATCCTCTAGTACAGAGAGTTATAGACATATTTGATGCAGATGGAAACGGGGAAGTGGATTTTAAAGGTATATATATATATGGATTATGCATGCACATTTTTCAATAGTAGTAGACCTATATGTCGATCTAGCTGAAATGTGACTAACGTCATTTCTATCTTTAACATATCAGAGTTCATACAAGGCGTCTCCCAGTTCAGCGTGAAGGGTGACAAGGAGTCCAAACTCCGTTTTGCTTTTCGCATTTATGATATGGACAACGATGGGTACATATCAAACGGAGAACTCTTTCAGGTAAATTTTCATTTTACGCAGATATATCAAAGTTTCCAATATCAAACTTAATCTTTTGTCTTGATAATATTCGTTTTTACATATTATATTTTTTCAACCATTTGCAGGTTCTGAAGATGATGGTGGGCAACAATCTAAAAGACACGCAGCTTCAACAGATCGTTGATAAAACTATATTATTTGCTGATAAAGACGAAGATGGCAAGATCTCCTTTCAAGAATTTTGCAGTGTTGTGGGTAACACTGATATTCATAAAAAGATGGTTGTGGACGTCTAGACACTAGGCTTGTACATATTTACTGTTCGTTGCAGCCGCAACTCTGTTATCTTATACATTGTAAAATTGTAAAAAATAATAATTTGTTACCCATACAAAATATTATATATATATAATCAATATACCCATCCAATTCAATACACACCACATACACAAAAATACCCAACAAATTCTGCGTTAAAATTATATATCTATGCTGGAGAGGTTACAATTTTGAAAACTATTCAATTCAAGTAAAAGTAAGTAATGGAAGATCATCAATATATCAGCCATAAAAAACTGTTGTTACTTTCTTACAATAATTATGTATCTACATTTATCCTTAAGAATACAAGATCGTTTAGTATATCGTCATCCCATTACCAATAATTATTCTGTAATATAAATAACAACCCGCAGCGGAACCGGTGCATTTAAGTTCATTATTTCAAGTAACTGCGAATAACAGTTTAAGTACCTTCAACCTTTTAACAAAAACATGCCTACACATGATAATTTTGTTGTAAAATAAGTTTAGCATCTAGATTATATAAAAGAATGATTATTATGAGTTTTTCGTACCATTCAGGAATTTTTTGAAGAGATATAGAGGTGAAGTTAAAGTTTAAAAATAACTTTCCCAAGCAGAGTAAATATGTCAAATCAATAGGACCCATATTCCCATTCTCCTCCGCTTGTCCCCCTGTGAAGCTCTATACGTTCATATTAAACTAAAAACATTTTCATCGCTAGTCCTTAATCTTCCTGCAAATGTACTTAATGTGCACCATACAGGATTTGTCTTATCAATTATAATTACAGATTTATAAGGAAATTTACAAATTATATTATATATATGTATATGTCTTGAAACGAACGCTATAATGTATATTACAATATATCAGTCATTTTTACGGTTATTATTAATGTTAATCAGTAAATCAGTGTAAAAGTGTAATTTTGATTGCGCGTTCTTTTATTTATTATTAAATTTTTTCAAATTAATTTCTTTATATACCTAAAATATTAATTAATATTTTCATTAACATAATATCATCCAAATTCCACCATGTTGTCAAATTAGGTAAAAATAAAATTTCAAGGGTAACGTGTCCGTGTCACATAGACGCGATCGGTCCCTCTTTCCCTTTTTTCGCAAAAAAAATCAAGTTCCTATGAACAGTTTTACAATCATGAATTCATGTATGATTTATGTTTCATACTGTGTATTTTAGAAAACTTTTGGTTTCTTCAGTCTTTACTTTATTTTGTATTCGGTTTTTGTACGAAGAAATCGTATGTGCGTGATTATATCCATTAGGTGTTTTTGAACTATTATCTTCATATTCATATGCCTTGCCTCCCGTAACAATATAAAGAATCCCTCTAGTAAGTTAGCTTGTTTGTAAGTTACATTTTTGGCCATTATTAAACACGTGGAACTAAATGATTTTTGACGAACACTGACAACACAGATATACGTGTTTAAAACGAAAGATGAATGAAATTGTGTAGAGATAATGAATACATATTTATTTAGGTCACATTATCGCAAACAAAAATTATTATCCTTATACCAGAGTGACATAAACTCAAAACATTGTGATTCATGCATATTTTAAAGTGTTCATTTATAATTTTAAAAAGTATATTATTATGTATGATATAATATGTAACTTTAGGCATTTAGCAATCAATAGTGTAACAGCTTCCGCCAACTTTTTTTTTCAGCGCATACGGACAGTTAGCTAGTGTGCCTCTTTTTAGACCACTTATCATAACATTAGGTTTTTATTAGTCTTTAAAAATCGGTATGAATTATGTGTAAATACACAGTGTGAATAAAAAGTTTTCGCTTCTTGGACCTTAACTGTGCAAAATTAACACTTTCACTGACTACTGTATGGAAAATTTTAACTTACTAGTTCGAAATTTGATCGAGAAAAAAATATTATATAGGTACAGATACAAAGCTTTGAAGAACAGGTAAACATCGACTGCATAAACGACTCACTGGAGGATGAAAGCTAGCGACTAGAAGTATATTAAATCTTAGGTAAGTTTGTATTCGAACATATTAAAACTCTTCCTCAAACGTTTGTTGGAATTCATGATAATTCTTGTTCTTTCAAAATTCGCAGATATGCTAAACTTGAATGCCATCGCAAACAGCCAGAGCTTTCCTTGATAACCGCACCAATTACAAGATTTATGAGTGGTCGTGTCATCATTTGATTGTATGATAGTTCGGAGAGATGTGAGATGAAATACAAAGATATTTTAAATGCATAATTAATTAATACTTAATTTTATCATGGAAGATGCAAACAATGAAAATAAATAATGGCTACCCAAAACTTGCAATGCATAACATTCAATAATAATGAACTGTGTAAGAGCTTCATCAATTCATCATAATATGCATTAAAATTTGTGAAGACGCAGGAAATGATAAAACTGAAAGAATTAGCGAACAAGTATAAAGATTTTCTAGTTTTATTCAAACATCGGAGAAGTTTATAAAATTTAAACACCCGCGGCCTTAGCAGCAATCCTCTTGTTTCTTTCCTCAGCGATGGACAGCTTGACACCCTTGCCCTTTGGAAGAGACACGAAAGGCTTGTTACCTTTTCCAATGATGAATACGTAGTTAAGCCTGCAATCAAAAATTTAAGAAATTCGTTTAGATTCTTATCAGATATTTCATTGAGAGATACATATTATATTAAAAGCATCATTTATTTGTCAACCCTCATGGTAATGCACTTGATGCACAAGAAAAGTCATAAGTGCGACCGTTGAAAAGTTATTTTATATAGCCAACTATTTGATCCGTGAGAATATTTTACATAAATTGTCACAGCCTCCGAAAGTGGCAAATGCTACCTCATGTCGTACTACTACTTCACGAATTATTAGGCTTACATACTAAAAACTAGAATTCTGATGAAGAACTCTGTCATCTACAATCATCAACTTAATTATTAAGCACCAATTTATGTATCATGGTATACCTGGTGGCAAATACGTGTCCCATACTGTCCTTAACGTGGACAATATCGAAGGATCCTGGATGACGTTCTCGACTCACAACAGTACCAACACGACCCAAGTTACGACCTCCAGTAATCATACAAAGGTTGCCTATAAAATGGGAGGAAATTAGGAATAGTTGATTACATATTCATACTTTTATGTATTTACACTTACTAGTGAAAGGGGTCGTGTATTCGATAATTTAATTGCGACAATACTTACCGGGTTCAAACTTGATGAAATCCAAAATCTTTCCGGTCGAGATTTCCACCTGGACAGTGTCATTTACTTTCACTAAGGGGTCAGGGTATCTAATTGTTCGTCCATCGTTAGTTACAATAAAGGGAACTCCCTTAGGTCCAACCTGAACCCTCCTGACCTTGCAAAGCTTGTACTAAAAATATTTAAACAAAAATATAACTGTTAGGTCTTTGCATTAACCACGCAGAACAATAATTCATTCATTAAGTTGGAAATAAGGAATAGCTCAGAAACTTTCAATAATCATAATAATTCATTGGATTATGCCTGAAATTTTAGTTCATCATAGACTTAGACATTAGTAGGACAGCAAACAGAAACATAATTGTAAACTAACCTTAGCTTCCTCAGCAGTTATCCTGTGAATAGTGAAACGACCCTTGACATCATAGATGAGGCGGAAGTTCTCGCCAGTTTTCTCAATCTCTACGACATCTATTAAATTAATGAGCCAGTAACATTTTTAAAACTTGAAACCGCAAGTGTAATTAATAAATTTAATAACTGACGAGTGGCAGGCAACATGCAACATTTTACTTACCCATAAATCCAGCAGGATAGGTAGGATCAGTTCGTACTTTCCCATCCACTTTCACAAGACGCTGCATGACGATTTTTGTTACTTCAGCTTTTGTCAACGCATACTTGAGGCGATTTCTGAGAAAAATAACCAGGGGCAGGGATTCCCTCAACCTGTGGGGACCGGTACTAGGTCTTGGAGCGTACACACCCCCCAATTTGTCCAGCATCCATGCCTTAGGGGCATGGAGACGTTTAAGATGCTTCTTCGGACCTCGAGCCTAAAATCAAGATGACAAAACATTAATCATGGTGTCAATTATGCCACTTTCACCTTTCACTTCAACATGTTGACAGTCACAGTTGATAATATACCGAGAGTCATTCAAACATAACATGCTTCGGCGTTTCCTAATAATTATTTTTAACTAATGACTGATGTGTAAAGGAATCTTTATCACTGAAGGGAACCTCATTCAAAATAGGGCAAATTATTTTAATTAAACTTACACACTACTATTACTTATCTAGCAAATCTGAAATGCACGAGCCACCGCTAGCGTATTAGATGACTACATGACCTCAACTCCCACTACTGACTAACTGACACATTTGACTATAACATTAAATCTCTCAACGCATTATTTGATAAACTATAAAAAAGACTAATCAATCACTAATCCCCAAATAAATTTAACTACTTAATTTATATCACTGTTAAAATAAGAGTTTCCATAAAACTTACCATAATCAAGATGAATTATCTTCCACAATTCCTGAAAACGAAGACCAAGAATTGACTGACTGAATGTGCGGCCAGCTTCTCACATTGCAATTCCATAAAGAATGCAAGCGGTTTCAAGCAATCCTATTCTCTGTCTCTTCAGCATGCACAGCGCATTTCATATTTTCCCATCGAACTCTCCGATTGTTAGCATCCGTGGTTTCTTCGCTTTCCTCTAGAGAGCTCTCACAACCACCTGACCATTGTTTCTGCGAGTTCTGCGTCTTTTCTGAGCAACTTTGTTGCAAGTTCTCACGTTGCCCTTCCCTGTCGTCCCAGCAGTTTAGCAGCAGCAGCTTTTTAGCAGCAAAAGATCGAATTGAGCTGACGATGAGCAGGAAGGAGACCCCCGCTACCATCACATAAGCTCAAGCTGTTAAACTTACTTGTATTTTTTCGTTCGGGGGCTGCCAGAAGTGGGGTGAGGTGGGGAAGGTGGGAGGTAAAAAACGTAAATAGAATATTTGCTTCGCTTCATTATTTTATTCACCCCGTCTGTCCCCGTCCATCTTCACTACTAGCAAAAGTAAACGTAGATTGTTCCACACAAAAATATTCCCTTTCAACTTCAACTTGTACAAGAGTTCTTGTTGGGCTGGTTGGTGTTTTGTTTATCTCAAAGAAGAACTTAGCCATAAACCTTTTCATGTTCTTTTCTCAATCATGAACGTCGTAGTCTTTTGCAAGAGCTATCTTATCTTCCTGCTGCTACCTACAACGCTGATATTTTTAACGAGCTAAGCATTTACTAATTGATAATTTGCATAAAAAGCAATTGTCGCCCACTAAAGAATCGGAGTTCGACTGAGGACAGGGAGAATTCAACGAGAAGAGGTGCAAAGTCGAAGTCATTCAAGCAATTTTGTGAGCCAAACCAGCAGCGGAAGGAAGTGTTCAAAGTTTTAGAAATTAAAATACGCTGTTAAAATCGCGTTCGTCATTTTTAAAATACGACTTCAATCAGCCGTCAACCGTGTAAAAACATTGGGACCTAAAGACAATAATTATCTTTTATTTGTCTTCTTCTTGCTCCTCCTGCAATTGTCGATTATTGCAACATTCAACGATTCAACATTTGCAGAAAATTTTGTGCGAACATTCTCAGCAAGTGAAGGAAAAGTCAAAGTGCGAAATCAAATCAAACATTTCCAGAGTTCCACGTGCAAGAAATTTTTCATTAATAAGGACAAGTCACAAGTTTGAAGTTCACTGACACCATAATTTCTGTGTCGCTCGCTTTACTTATCAAAAGTTCAACAACTCAAAGAGCAGCTTTAGCTATAGCTATCCGTTTTCCGTTACTACTGTATTGTCAAGTGTAGTTTTGTTTTGAAGCTGCGGACCTTCTCAGAGTTCCTCCATTGAGGTATGTATCTAAAATATTTACTTAATTATCACGAATAAAAAATCTGCAGATTTGAAATGCAATATGTTAAGTAATACGATTAATTCCTTCAGACGATTAAAATGATACACTGATTTATGATGTTGTCGTTTGTTGGTCTATAGATCTCGGCTTTGCTGGCTGCCATAAATGAAACAATAGCCGCTAAATAAACAACCAAGTAATCAGTATTGAAGCTAGTACAAGCAAACATTGGAACTACGTCAATAAGACATTTTGTTTGGGACGCTGTATACAGTTGAGGCTTCCAGTCGAGTCCTACTGAAGTTGAAGGTTGAAGAAAGCAATTACATTAAAGATATAATTTTTGTTACAATTTATTCGTGTTATCAAACTTCAAAATGTCGGATCCCGTGTCTATGTCACTGGGTAAGTTTTAAGCTTTTTGTAGTTTTGCACTACGACTTTGTGATTGATTGGGTCTCATATTCATAAACAAGTTTTTAAATAATCTGTATTTTGTGTATTTTGTATTTTGCAGACGACTACATAAAGTCGCAGAAGAAAACTGGAAAGATGGCCTATGGACGAAATCGTCGTGGCCCGAAAGCTAATACCGCAGGCCCCAGAAGCGGCGGCGGTGCTGCAGGACCATTTAGAGGTGGTCAGAACTCCTTCCGAGGCAGGAAAGGGCGTCAGGCAAATAACAATGTACGCATTCATTCACCAAAATCGACGACTTCAGTCATGGACAACTATTAAAATATACATACCAGATACCAGCCAAGATAATTAAATGGAGAGTTAAGCTTGAATAAGCTGATACAAGCTCGGAAGGAAAGCCTGAAGCTCACGCATGGTATTGCGTGATGGCATGTCATGAGCTAATGCGCAATCAAATACAGCCGAACAGCTCTCTGACAAAGACAGTAGTCCAAGAAAATTCAGGACTTATTCTCTCAGCTATTGCAAATTGCAAATAATCTGTCTTTGTTGCATGCCAAATGCCAGGCGCTCTTGAGTTGAAAAATACCAACAGCTGAATAAAAAGCTGAAAATGGCGCAAGTAAAAGTTGGTGCTGTTGAAAATGCAAGAAATCAATACGACGAGCTTTTGGCGGTGAGCTGTGAGGATCATTTGTGGAACAGGAGCTGTGAATTTCCTTTCAGTTCTTCATTCCAGCATCTTTCGACTCTGTATCTATCTTACAAATTGTTTTCCATATATAATTCCATGTCTGGTAAAAATTATTACAGGGGCTATTATGAATACATACTTTATGCGGTTGTAGTTTTAGTTTTTACATATTTAATGCATTCAGTATTTGATTTTCATACAAAAAGCAGGTCGGTTGAAGTAAAGACAAAAATACTCTCTTAAATGGAAATTTTGTTACAAATAATAAAGGGTCAAGGACGCTGGAACAACAACAACCGTGGGTCCAACAGACGAAGCAGAGGACAATATGCAGGGGTAAGTATTTTTCGAAAGTTAATATTTTTCAATTGAAGTGCTTGTTAAGCTGAGATCGTTTATATTTTAAAGGCTAACGCAAGTTCATCACGTGGAAACTTTCGGAGGTTCACTGGAGTCGGCGGAGGACAGGGACAGGGCCAAGGTCAAAATATGCGTGTCAATGTGAACAAGCGATCTCGTAATACCAACCGTCAACAAAGAAGACAACGGAATCCATTGAACAGGGTAGCACAAGGTGGTTCAGGTATACAAGGTCCTTCCAAACAACGGTATTTCAATAACACTGTGGCTGCCCTCGGAGCTGCCAAGAGGAACCAAGCAAGACGTCTGCGTTTGAGGAAGAATCTTATCAACAATGGCAATGTTATAGTAGGTCAGCAGAACGCCATTGTGGCAAACAGGAACAACAAACGGTCATTTTTGAAACTGGCGAAAAAGCGTGTTCAAAAAGCAAAATTGCTGGTCAGTAGAAAGAAGGCTACACCAGGAGCAGGGAAATTAAAGAAAGTTGTAAGTTACTTAAGGTTTGAGTTATTGAGTTAGTCATTTCATTACGTGAAAGAATCAACGCAAGCAATTGTTTTATTGTGTTCTAGATTGCGGCTACAAGCAGTGGCAGACTGGCCCTTGTAAGGAATGGATTTGTGACAGTAAAAAATACCAAAGCCAAAAGGATGGAACGTGCTCTCGTTCAAATGAAGATAGCACGAGCACAGCAAGCCAGAAATAGAATCTCACCCCAACGCAACATTAACTTGCCAGGAACCTCTGGTGGCGGAAAAAGATCTGCTCGAAAACCGTCGGGAGGGTAAGTACGATAGATAAATAGAAAAAATAGGACAGTTTTAATGTATCATTGTTTTATTTGACAATTTTTTCATTTATCAAATCATTAGAGCCCGAGCCCTTGACTGGAACACCTCTATTGTTCGAACCATGACAAATGATTTGGTTGATGAAATGACTAGCAGTCAGCTGAATCCCGATATTCAGAGAAAAATCGCTTTCATTCAAAGTCGGTCTAAGGGTGAGCGTGCGCCAGTGATGCCAGACTTCAAAGCTCCTGTGACGACATCCCGAATGAAATTGAGCGACCGATTCAGGCTGTTGAGGGATCAGTAGATTTAGTTTAGATTTAAAATAGTTTAGACGATTCGATTTTGATGCAATACTATAAGCATTAATGTAAGTCGAGAACTGGATAATTGTAAATACGGATTACCATTTCTTTTGTTTTATATTCTTGTGAGATTCTCACAAAGTAACTTACTGGTTTCTTTGTAGAAAAACGCATTTTTGTAAAATTCTTCTATTCTATAATCACACACAATATAGTATGTAGTTTTTTTCTGTCGCAGAGAATTAACATTTAGATGCATATAATATGCATACATAATTTGTAGTTTAAATTACATACAAACTAGTAAGATTGCGTAACTGTATAAGATTAACTGTGAGTTTGATTGCTGAAAAATATACCAAATTCTTAACATTGTTGCAATTGTATCGTAATCGCGGATCGAATTAGTGTATGAAATATTATGCTACACAATATCTTACTATTATATTTAAACGAATAAATGAAATAGCATACAATATAATATGTACATGTTAGCTTTAATGCTATGATGTGTGGAATGAAAAATGAAAACCCAATCATGTAGTCAATTTGGAATATTTTTTCTTTGTACTACTTGAAGAGACATCAAATGATTAAATTCGTCAACATAGTGGCAGTGGCGTAGTTTTCTTCATAAACATTTAACATTATCAAACGAACAACTTGGTTTAGCTTCAAAATGACATGTATGCTCCCCGCCTCTCTTTCATCTTTTTCAACTTTCGATTAGCATAAATCTTTGAAGTGCACACTTTCCCTAGGTCTTGTTTCGAGACGCCTTCCCTAACCTGCAACAATGATAGATGGGTGGCCATAGAGTACCTGATTACTGATTACTAGTACATAGTGGATTGCATTCTGTAGTGTACGTAGTCAGCGTCAGCCCCATGGTAATATCGTTGAGGTCGAAACAGGTGCATTTGAATTGACAATAAATTATGACGAGACAGATATGATGGCATATTTTTCTAATGTGGTAGTAGTGGAAATAAGTCATTTTCATGTAAATATTCTGTACCCGCTATGAAATTTTGAAAGAAGGAAATGCAGTCCCTTCCGATTTACACCCAGTAGGCAGAGGCAGCACAGTGTCTACATTCTATAATCAGGTATGCTAGCACATAAAAATGATTTATGATTAATAATCTAATGCCCTTATTAGTCGGAGCACCAATTTCTCTGAGTCCGCAGATAGAAGATAGTTGTAAAACGTAATCACAACATGGCTGCCTGTAATCCTTGCCCATGTCCTATAAATGTCACCGTTAAAATGGCTTCCTCATCCCCGGCACCAAAGCGTTGCTCGCGCAAGTCATCCCGAGCTTCATGTGGTGGAGGTGGAGATCAAGCTTGTAATCAAGGCTGCCGCCCAGCAACAGGAAACTCATCTCGTCAGTCGATTCCTAACTATATGAAACCTCTGTCGCGAACTCCTAGCTACTCCGAACGGGTCAATATAAGTGGAGGACCCAACAATATGTGCTGTCCAGGTCATCCACGGCCAGATTGCTGCCGCGTCCCATGTCCGGAACCATGCTACCCAAGATGTCCTGTCGGAATCTATGCTGAGCGTGTACAGTCCCTCAAACCAGACCGAAAATATGAGCCCCCAGAAACCAAGTTTGAAGGGTTGTCGACATACCGAGAGCACTATTTCATGAAGTGTGGTGAGCCTTCAAAGTCATTCAAGCCAGCTGCACAATTTGTGCCCTCAGAAGCACCAATAGATGGTCTCTCAACTTATCGAGAAGCTTTCCACTGTAAACCCCTCGTTCCATATAAAAAACCACCATGGGCTAGGAATGCAACCTTTGACCCATCCTGTGCTCCAATGGAAGGAGTTACTCAATACCGATTCGACTACAAAGGCTGCATGGCCCCGCCACCTCAGTCATTCAAACCACAAACAACATTTGTTCCATCGGATGCAAAATTGGAAGGAATCACCACCTACAGAATCAACTACATTCCATATTGCCCCAGGGAGTATGATTATGCAAGGCCGAAACAGTCTGCAAAGCCAGTTGGGAAACCATCTTGTGCTCCAATGGAAGGGATATCCACTTACAGAAACGATTACTATCCAAAATGCAGGGTTATAACGAACAGCTTGAAACCTACTTTGAAACCCCGATTCTCAGACGCAAAAATGGCTGGAATAACGACCTACAAAAATGACTACATACCATTCCACTTTGAAAGATGCCCTGGACCATGTATTCCTGCTGAAGTTTATGACCAATGCTATCCGAAACCGTGCTTATTCGCTTGCTCAGGGGATGATGAAAAAGTGGAGACACAATCTGAATGCAATGACCCATGTCCTCCGATTCCAGGATGTTGTCCACCTAGACCTTGTGGAATCCCTCCGTGTGAGCCGTTCCCCTACACTATTACCAATGCTGGCGAGCAAACCCAGGCTTGCTGTGACTGTCTGAATGACCCACCAATTGAAAAGGAAGCTGACGAATGTTAGGATTATGGGCAAGTATTTCGAATCAAAATCTACCTGGTTGTATGTCATGTGCATGTCGCGCAGACATGTTAATTTTTTACTACGAAGAATGTTTATGTCTACTTAATTAATAATGATTATTAATGCAACGATGAGAGCGGAAATAAACTTCAAAAGGCACATGATTACTTGCTCATCTAAATTATTTATGCTTCATGACTTTCCCAAACTGCAAATATCTCAATTCCAAAGTATAAATCATTATTGGCCAAGTTGCATAAATGTAACGTAATTATAATTAAAATGTGGCTTTTACAAACCCGTTCAACTTTAAAAGAAATAAAGCTCAAAAGATAGAAAGACGACTTGATAAAACTTACAAAACTGACTGGACTTTATACAGCATAATATTTTGTACAAATATTACGTTACAAGAGTAAACAATATACATAGATAGAAGATTTAAAAATGAAAATGATTAGGAAAAATGTTACAATAATACGGATATTAGCCTTTACATTGCAGTAGTTCTAATATACATGTACCATTCCATACGCAAAAGTCCAACATAAAATGTATGTGAATATTGATCCAAAAAATCCGTTCAGTAATATCGCCTTACGAGATGTAAAGTAGCGTTGATAGTTTGCACCCGCTTTAGCGATTAAGATCAGCCACATTCCGAACATTGCAATGAAGTAGAAACCAAATCCGAATAGAGCAGTTAGTCCAAGGACCCCCGCCCCCAGGCCGGAAAACACTGCAGTGCACGTTCTGGTGTACTCGACAACTGCTGCGTTGTGTTGGATAGCACCTTGGTTGTAAACTTTGGTTTCGCCACCTTTCTCAACCGTAACGGTCCTAGTTCGTTGCATTTTTGCGGAATTCGATGGTAAGCGATGATAACACGAGACTCAAAAACCAAATCCCAATTTCTTGACGACTGACCGCACTACTAAAGAAAACGAAGGGAAGGGTCAGTCCAAATTTTCTACGGAGGAAATCTACAAAATAAAAGCATAATTAAAATCATCACTCATCAGTCACTGCTCTTGAAATTCTCAAAATGCCTAACACCTAATAATAATATAATGTATAATGTTAGCCATAAACAACTTGAAAACTTACAAAACACAAGGTTAACCTCGATTAAGTCAGTCGTTTATGGTTTGCTTGACACTTTTCTGGGCTTGTCAAAAGAATAGCAATTTCTTGTTCACTGACGAGTTCACGACAGAAAAACGATGATTTGACCTACAGAATTATAGACAAAATACGCACCTAGGTTTAGTTTAGATAAATTACTTGAATCTACAATAATTATCTATCAAACACAAATATTCATTCGTAATTTACCCCTATAACAGCTGCTCTAATTGTGGTTTACTGATGTTTTGTTTATCCGCTATTGCTCTAATACATTCGCCGTGTATACAAACAAGTATCTTCTTGCAAAAGTCATCAAATTGTATCTACTCTACACACGACAAGTTGAACAGTATAGAACATCTGATAGGGAAAACAGGCGCAAAAGTTGACGTTCATACAAAATGTTTTGACTCCAGCCTAAAAGCACGTGTATCGCTCTATCTTGTGTGTGTTTTGTTAAAAGCATCTTGCAATTTTTCTCACGAGGAATTTTGATTATGTTTAAATTTAATTTGCATGGAAGGCAAGGCATTAAAAAAACATTAGTGTTCGTGTCTTATGCAGGCGACAGATTCTCCGTTAAAAGGTTTAAAGTAGTATTAGCGGTTGTCGTTTAATTTGTTGGTTGCTGCTGCGAGTAAACGTTGACGTGGTCAAAAAATGGTCGTGAAAAGATCCCGCCTGGCAGAAGCCAAGGAGAGGTCTGAAGACGTTAACGCGACATCGGAAGATGATGATGTGACAGATCCAGGTTTGTTTTACTAATAAAATTGCATGATTATGCTGTAATTTTGTCTAATTTATCTTGGCAAACTGTTGTATCACATTAGTATATTTTGTGAGTGAGTATAGGAGTTAAAGGAGTCTGGGGTGAAACTGGTTCATTTGATATGAATACTTAATTGATGTTTTATTGTTTGTAATTTAGAGACTGGTAGCTCTGAAGTCGTCGGAAAAGACGAGAAGGAAGTGGAGCCAGCTCCAAAGAAGCTTAAAAGAGATTTAACAAAGGAAGCTGAGGCGGAACTGAATGACTATGATTTGATTGTTAAAAATTCAGATATCAAATTCACTGATAAGCTTACAAAACTATCATTGTATCTGCGCTCAGTTTTTGAAAATAACGTTAATACATTAGAGTTTGCAATTAATTTTAATGATTGGATAAAAAAGTCACTAACTGTACTTTTAGATGAAGGCACTGTAGCGTCAGTAGAGTTTTACGAATTTCTTTGCAACGTTTTGAAAGTTGCTCCTACAATTATTGAGCCAATTTGTGAAAAAGTGCTCTCATTTGTATTTACTCGTCATCATTTCAGCCAAGAGAGTAATTTAGCATTTGAAAATTTTATGGAAAATTTGTCATATACATTTGAGAAGCTACGAAGATTTCCTAAATTGATAGCTAAACTGCTTTGCTGTGTTCGAGATAATGTAAACGGAATGAACGAACTTGTAGGGTCTACTGGTGCAAAAAAATTTATAAAGAAAATGTTAGGATACAAATCAAAAGATAACGCCATGTTTATACTACCGAAAAGATTTATGGATTCGTATACTTCCGTCGTCAGCATGCTTTCCGCTGGCCAAATGATAGATTTGTGGAAAACACTGCATCATAATTTGGAAGAAGAATGTATCAAAAAGTATAATCCAGCAAGTAAGCACAAGACCATTTGAACTTTACGCTTACAATATTATTTAAATAAAAAATGCTAGTATTGCTAGTACTAGTATTCATGAATTAACTTTTAATATTTTACTTAATTTCAGCTTCCACTTCAGTGACATGTTTTCTTTCTGTGGTGGTGGACTTGGTTGTGACGTTTCTATGTAGTATAAAAGTTGCGGATTATTCTGTCCCGACGTCCACTGTTGAGAGGGTTGTTGAAATGATGGATAAGCTTAAACAAAACTGTGTTTCTGAACTCTCATCTCTACGCCCAAGTGAATATGTAAGTCCAAGGAAATTTCTCATTCATGTAATACAGTGTGTACTGTGTACCTTTTATTATTAATAAATGATAATTGACGTAACCGAATAATATATAATGTTATTTTAGGATACAGCTTTCATCCGGTCGTATCTTAAATTGTGCAATGCTTGGAGCCACCTCCATCATTTTATGACTGTATACAATGAAAACTACGCAAAAGCACTTGAGAATAACGTTAAGGATTTTCAGGAAGCTGTGGACTTGTCCTTTTTCTTTCCTCATTTATCTTCTGAGGGCTGGCTGTCTTTATGGACTGAAATCAACAAGAATAAAGACGATACTAGCGCTTCGCTTATGGTACGACATTTTAATTTATACATTGAGTACTACACAAGATAATTGGGCATCCGGTAAATACACATATCAATTAATCTATGAATACAATTTATTTGATAATTGCAGGTCAGCTTGGTAGCTTTGAAATTGAAATATTTTGCAGTGATCCAGCAAAAAAGGGGAAATAAAGATGTCAAACAAGCCACGGATACCACAATCAAGTCGGAAGATGTTGAACAAGACGCTCTTCAAAAAAGCATGCAGGAAGCAGCAAAGTTTCTTTGGAATCACCAGCAATCATTAAGAATGGAAGACGACTCTACTGTCATCATTACTGAATATCAAGATACCCTTAGAATTGCAACATCATATCTGCAACAAGATGAGTTGATGGAACATGCAAACACTTTGTTGGATAGCCAGTTGGTATCCAAACAGCCATCCTCAAATCAAACAAGTATTCAGAGTTTTCACCAACAACTCTCATCCAACATGAATTTTCGCGTTGCCGTTGTGTTAGAAGCACTTTATGAGTGTGTTAAAAGAATCGGGAAAGGAAATGCTTTGAAAGAAACAGTGAAAAAGTTTTTAGCTAAATGTCTCAATCCAGCTTGTAAAATGAAGATTCTAAAAGGCCTTGAACTTAACAGCAAAATTACAGCATTAGATGAAGAATTGAAAAAATCGATGACAGAAGCTGTGCAGATCGTAAATGATGTGATAAAACTTGAAACCAATCAGAGTGATCCAGGAGAGCAAATATCGGTGCCTCTACTCGGAGAAATATTTTCCGTTGTAGGCTATGAAGAGCTGGCACAGTACCCAAATGCTGTTAAAACCGTAATATTTTTAAGCTCCATGCTAATATTTACGGCAATTATGAAGTACTGTAAAAGCTCTAAAGAATACGAAATAGTTGATGAGCTTAGTTCTGTTTTAAGTGAATGCGGACGGAATTCTCAAGGAAATGAATTTTTATTTCATATCAAGTGGGCTGAATTTTTCGGCGTGCTTAAAAGCAATTCCAATCATCTGTATGAGAAGAGTACAAAAAGCTTGTGTTCATTAGTAATGGAGAGTATCTACGTTTCTCCTAAAATTGCTAACGAATTTGGTGACTGCTACATTAAAAGCATTTGCAAAGATGACATTGTGGACATTTTGTCAACGGAAGGATACCTAACCGTATGCGTTTTGGACCATATTTTAGGGGTAAGTTCATTCACCTTCTCACATAACAATACATGTAATAGCTTGAAATTCTCATTTCGCCCCTGTGTATTTACTCTTTTTACATTAATTACACCTATTCTCATAATCTTCACAACTCACAAATCTTTCTTTCCACCACATGCAAGTAAAGTACAATGATCCAATGATGTTTAATTAGGATTTGATTGGAACAAAGACGAAATCTGCCTCTGTCCTCACCACCCATGCGAGAGAATTGTGTGGCGTTGTCATCAACAAACTATCTGACGGCTCAATCATCACTGAACTACATAGCCTAATTCACTCTATGAAGAAGAATAAAAGGAAAAGTTTATCGACACCAACAAAGAAGAGCCAGCTACCCAATTATTACGTTTCTCGCGTAATGTTCTCTTGTTATTTGTTGTTGAAAGGAAAATCATTCATCAGCCCAGAGGATGCATCTGAAATCGCTGTCATCCTCCTTCCGTATATGAATTTTGCCTTAGACTATTTGGAATTGCACAGCAAAAAATCTATTGAAGATGACGCTATCCCAGCTTTGCTTTACTGTATTCAGTTTTTGTTCGAGGCACTGAAAGCTTTTCAGGATTATCGTGATAAACTACCGGACGATTTTCTATTACGATCTTGGAAATCTTTATGCACATTAGAGAGCTGCAAAAACGATGAAATCAAGAAAAAAACAAATACAGAGTTACCCAAGCTGATTTTAGAGATTTCCGATGAGTCAGAGTTTCAATCAATTTGTGACTCTGTCATCGAAGGAATGGTAAATATTGATACATAATAAATAGATTATATAGATATGTACCGCAGAATTACCGATTGAGGAAATGGATGTTTTGTGTTAAATGATGTTAAAGGATTTTTTTTTAAAAACTTCATAATTCTATGCAGGACTGCGGAAAGGAATCAGCGATAGCTGCTCATGTACTCAGCAGCTTAATTACTGCTGAAACGTCGAATGAGAAAAAGAAGCACATTCGCAGATCCACTATTGAGCTTAGTCTTTATAAATATTTGGATAATATTAATTCATGGAAAGATTCTGGAGATTTCACACAAGCAGCACTACCTTACATACAGTTTCAAATCATGCTACTGAAACGGAGAAAGGTAATAATTTGCTTATGATGTCTTTGGTAATTTACTCGTACTTTTCATTTAGATACAGAGTAGTGAATTTTTATCTTTATTTTATAGCCTATGGGCAGTATGAGTACTTTGTCGATATGCATGACATCCGTTACTGCGATTCCTCTGGACAAAATCGAGTCAATAGATTCGTTCAAGTCCACATTCTCGACAATCTGTGATCTCCTGAATGCCTTGCTTGTCCATCGTTTAGATGTGATTTCCTTCAGATCCCATGTGTTTGTACAGGTAAGCCTTGAAATCTTGTCATGACTGATAATTAGGTGTTTTTATATGTAAATCAAAGCATAGACCGGCTCAGAGTGTTAAAGACTACTGTTTTGACAAAGTGGAAAGCTTTTCCGCTTAATGAAAAGTTACATATACATTTTGCTTTTTTGTTTCAGTGCTTTCAGTTTTTGATAGAGAGTTTAGTAACGAGAGCTGATCAAAAGAATAAACTGGCCGACAACGAGATCTACTATCTTCGTCAATCTGCTCATTGCATCGAGAGGTGAAAGAAAAAAATTGATATGCATCATTCAAGTAGTAAAAAAGTGAAGGTAAAAATTTTGTACGCATCGCATATGTATCTATATTGAATTTTCCTTTGTATCACAGACTATGCCAATCAGCTAAGTTGGGTCGTCAAGAGCTAGCTCGTGTTTCGCCCTACCTTATTGTGATTTTATTGCGACAATTTGAAAAGACTACTGTGTACCCCATAGTTAAGGTAAGCATGTTGTAGTCTTATATGATTTTCAAGTTGTCTTTTATGATGCTATGCTGAAGGCAAAAGTAAGAGGTGTCGTGAAAACATCTTTTTGTCTATAATGTTTATGATCCTTTGTCTTGTTATAGAATCCACTACTGAATGGATGTTACAAATTGCTTGACATGTGTGATGACCACGGTGTTTCTCACGTAAACTCCATGCTTTCAACAGGATCACGCGAAATATTTAAAGCTGTATATGAACTGTATAAAAAGTTTTATCGATATAAAGGGAAAGTATGAAGTATGTTGGCTCAAATCTAAAATACATATTATATGTATATTCAGATTCAGATAATGTGTTTATGACTTTGAAACAATTTATCTTTAAGTACGAATAAAAGTAAACTCTTTATCTGCGGTTGAGAGGAAAGTAATTGACACCTGGATGATGATTAATTAACCTACATTTATTTATCTATCAGTCTAAATGTTTTTGTTTTATTTAGCATCTTTGAAAAGTTCAAGAGCAGAAAGTCGCATGCACATAAAAAATTGTTTGAAACATAGAAAATATTAAAAACTGACATGTGAAAGAGAAATGATCAATCATGATGATGCATGCGGTACAGTTAACTAAGCACAAACTACCTGCACTTCATAATATGCTTTCATCTCCTTTTATGATCTTGTTCATTGCTCCTTACTATTCTGTGTTCATCTATGTACTAGTCTACTGACCGACAGTTTGCAATAAAGATCATTTGTCATTGCGAGAAAGCCCTAAAGCAAAGTGATGCTAGATGATTTGAAACTATTGAAAGCTCAGGTTTAATTGTTCAAGCTTACATTAGTTGTGAGCTTTGCATCTGTTATAAACGGGTTGTTTACTGAATTACTCAAAAGATTCCGATTAAGTCATTACATACGCGATGTACGTGTTACTGAAAGGTTGTGCATCCCTTGTCCTGCCTACTCCCATAAAAGGGTTGGAAAACATTTCCCATAGTACGATTTCATTGTTCTATAAGAAATGTCAAAATCGCCGAAATTATGTCTTTATACCTACTATTGCCAAGCTCTTGGGAACATGGAAAGAAAGTGAAAGTAATATGTTATCTAATTACAATTGATAAATTGACATCGGTTGCTTACATTTCTTTAGATTACGTGATGATGACTAGCTAATGACTAAAATATCCCTCTGGCTGTATCATTTCCAACCCTTCTTATCTCAAAATTACTGAAACAGTTCGATTATTGATTATTTTTTAATATTAAAGAAAACACCTATCCGTGTGCAACAATATATCTGTATTGATCATCGAAAAGGATTGTATAGTATTTGCACATTCATTTTATATTATATTATGATTTACCCGAAAAAGGATTTCAAGGCTTTTTGCCAGTAATCGTTCCATTCAACTAGATTTGCAATGGTCTCATAAAGAGAAATTACGCGATAACTTTTATACATGGAATGGAACACTCTACTTGGATACTACAGACTATAGCACATCATACATAAACGCAGACAATAAAAGATGCAGTTATATCAATGTTTTGGAACGAAGCATATTATGCAGTGGAAATATAGGAAGAAATGAATTACATACATGCATACAACCATTCCACATAATACGAACATCTCATTCTCCAACGGATTTCTCATGTCTTCCTTTCTGGATTCATACAATCCGAAATATATACCTAACGTCTTGCACGCATTCAAAATGAAGCAGAAATGCACCGAATCTAACTGAAAGTTTACGTTACATACTACTCATGCTACAAAGTAAACTGTTACGTTGTCACGAAGAACAGAGTCAGAGTCAAGCTATAAGCTGGAACTTGGAAAATGCACAGACGCATCCCTTCTCGTTTTTCTTCCCCTTTTTCACAGGAAAAAGTAAACGTGGAGCAATGAGGAATGGAGATATAATGTGGTATAGAAATGCTTTGAACCATGTCTTTGTCCGTATATTCCAATCTACCCTGTTCCAATGCAACGTGAAAAGAAGAGACAGAAATCCAAGTTCATGTTCAGCATACGGCTTCAATAGTGCAGTGCAAGCTCTTATAGTTGTAAAAAAAGTTGTAATTTAGTGAACAGCGAAGCATACAAACTCAACTCAGCTTACACAGACCTGTAGTAAAAATCCTTTTCTGTCTGCTCGGTGGAGATCATGATGATGATTAGCGTTTCTTATGGAATGATCATAATATATTTTGGTGTTGCTGTTTCTACGAAGTTCGCCATCACTGGTTCACCACCGCTGCCACCACCAGTACCATATCGCCTTGAAGCTAGGGCAGAACTACTGCAATACGTACAAGTAGAATATAATGTGCCTCAAGTCAGACAGAGATCTGTGATCTGTGTAGTAAGTAACATGCAATGCAAGACTTTGTTGTTCATGTATGCACGCAGAGAATGCAGTCATCCCTTCTGCTTACAATCAGCAGAATGTCTGCAAAGAATTTTTTTCATAGTCGATTGTATGTTGGGGGTTTCCCTTTCAGTCGGTGGTGATCCGTCTTCGTGGTCACAGTTGTTCAGTTTTGTGGAGTGTGATGGCTGGCGCGTGGCGCTGCTCTCTTAAAGTTTTATATTAAAGCTATTCAAGTCGTAACAACGGGATTGACTGTTAGTTTTTTCTGCATACCATCTGGCTTATATAAGTTAGTTTTGGAACCTCTTTGTGACAAGTCATACCATTCTTCTCGAGGAATGGGACGACGCGCGTTCAATACTTAAATTACATATTGTTTTACATATTCTGAAATAATTGACAAAGTTCTTCTCATGAGCTAGTGTGAACAGTAGACTTTGTACTGTAGTAGAAGAATGACATGTGGACCTCCTCTGGAACCTTGGCGTTTAAATGACATGTACATAGTATATATGTATCACTGCCCCCACACAAGTTTGTTATGTTATGTGTGTCGTGTGAAACAATTTGTATAAACTGACATATGAACTACTAGAACTACATATAAGAAACTACAAATATGTGAGAACCTTTCTATTGATTCATGAGTTTTCAAAGTGAAAACATTGACATTTGCTGGAAGCTGGAATTTTGCTTTAATCGAATAAAAAATAATTAAACGAACAAACCATTGTTTTACTATCATCAATTTTGTGTGTCTGGAGTGTGTTACATACACATGAAAATGTAATTCAAGGTAATGTTCAAGCTTTCTTTTCGATATGCATTCCTGTCGTTTTAAGGAAACCCATGTTTCTTTCTGTCAAATGAAAATTCGCATGCATCTTCTTCTATTTACAGGAGTTAGTATTTTGGTGAATAGATTGTGCTTTATATGCTCCAAAAATTATCCGACGATTCATTAGATTATCTATAGGACTGAATTTGAGCAATTCTCTTATCACTAAGTTGAGGAGGTTGACCTTTATTTAAACTTGTAAGGTATAAATTCATGTATTACCAAAATCACCGGCTTTAAACCTATATCATGTATTCAACGGGTGTAAAACCGGTAGTAAGCTACAAGAGCGAAACGTGAGGATTATTGCAGATTCAGTGGGCATTGCAGCTTTTTTCACTATCTCTGTTCTTTTTTGAGCTAGAGTGGTAGAACACTAAAAATGAGATTAGCTTCAGGGGGATAAGTTTTTGCATAAAGAAACAGTGCCTAAATGTATTATGCGGAAATGGCGCGTCTGGAAAAGGCACTCCAACATATATACATGTTACTTAATTAAAACAAAGCGCTTTTTGATAACGCTATTTATTATAAGTCAAAATGTATTCATTAGAATATCTGGAAAGTAAAGCTAATGCAGCCTAGCCTTGCTGTTGCCGCAATCATGATGGTTTAAGTTTAACATTCATTTCTTCGCACGAAAATGAACTAGGTAATAATGTATCTAGACGCATGACCAAAGAAAACGAAAGTACTTCATTAACTTTTGTAACCTCCTTCCTTAACCGCAACTCAATCAAGATAAAATACTGACAGTAACAATGTTCATAAACAAGACACAAATTAGGGGTTCTCGTAGGATAAGAAGTCTCTCAAGAAATGTTTGTTTTGCTAATCATGACTGAAATGATATGTTCCATGCAAACTTTTCTTGCACAGATAAAGCATATAGGCACATGGACGGTTTCATGCTTCAGCTCAATATAAGTACTTATACAACGATGCCATATCTTAATTACTCCCTTCCTACACCTGTACATAATGACAAGCTTTTCTACTACACTCAACATCATATAAAAATAATATATGCAATCTGCATACGTAATGATGCATTTTACGAGCAATATTAAACAAAGAGTACAATTTGTTATGCCTAAAGCGTATTAAGTGGATCTGGACAATTTCATGCGTTCACCCAGTGTTTGCATTACATGTCGCCGACTTTTGGGGTATGCGGAATTAATAACTTGACTTCATCGTTTAATGATATACTTTGTAAAATATTAAATTCATGCTTGTTTGTAATGAGTTTTTTAAACTTTAACAAGACTTTTAATATAGCTATATAGCTTGAGGCATTTACCAACTTTCATATCAGTGAGCATAAACGGTCCTTCGAAGCAATTTTATCACTTAACTTTTACTGTGTTCCGCAAGTGAAAGAAGTGATTACGTATATGCAATATATGCAAATATACTTTATAGAATAGTAGTCGTTCACAAATTGGCAAGCTGTACATGGGTAAAAAGGGGAAGAGAAAATGTCATTTGTGTGAATGCTTATATATGTATCTACAAATAAAGCACACGTGAGTTCTTATTGGCTCGACTAATTGGTGACAATAAAATATTAAGAGAAATTAAATCGTAAACTGTCTGCTAAGACCTTAAATATGTGAAATACACATACATACCTATGTGAAAATATGTATATATTTACTTAAACATAGGTTCATCACCTTTATTTGGATCACCGTTTGATATTTTGAACTCATCTCTAAAATTTTATAGCCTGTATGGTGAGGTTTTTCATTCGTTAAAATTATAAGCAAATTAATCAAAACAGTAAAAACAACTAATATTTTTCAGACTTTGCAAAGATTACCATATATCGCTCGAAATTCTGCTATCTAACATTTTATGTCCATCAGTTCATTCTAATTGTTTTCTACATGTTTTATGGTGTATTGACGCACTTCAACCGTTACTTTATGAATTAAAGTTATTGTAAGCACATACCGATACCGTAAGAGAACGAAGACAGTATGCCTGTATAAACTTACGTCTAATTTAAAAAAGTTGAACCTGCAGAGTTGACAGCCTTGACTAGCTCGTATCGCCTAACAAAACGTTGATAGAAGCCTTTATCAACATTAAGAGAAATCAAACAATAATTGCTATTATGATTACATTTATCAGCATCATAATAGTAAAATGACTGCTGGAATATATAGCACACGATTTGCAAAAGCATAAATACTTGACGAGATAGAGCAAAGGAATAAAAAAGTGGCCATGCATCATGCATGCAAAGCAACAAAGGACGGACAGTGAGTTTTCGTACGTTCATGGGTCCATTGTCATTTGTCATCTTCATCTGTGGCTTCTGTGGTTCATCTAGCCTCACTTTATCACGATTTGACTACCTACCTTTTCCTTGTGACGCACCTACTGTATTTGATAGTACAACATTCATATACACAGTATTTTAAAATGTTAAGTGACATGGCAGACATAAAACTAATAGTAAACTAATTTTATTGTCTTGAAAGAAATAAAGAACCATGAAGCCCGGCCAAATCATAAAACATTTTAAACTACAATCTGCTTTGTTGTCATATATCACCCACTCTAATTGGAAAGAAGACGCCATTGGCATTGTGATCCATTAAGTAACTCAACACTTAAATCGCCAATGCATGATCGAGTGTCTGATATTGAAAAATGAAGTTTGCACTCAAATTTTATGCTCAAATTTTTATAGCTCCTTTTAATGTGACATTTAAAACAACACAGTTATGGCCGAAATTGTTGATATAGTTGATACAAAATTAGAGTGCCTAAAAAGAGAACCATGACCTGCATGGCTTTCTTCAAAAGTGTCGTCTTCTCATACAAAGGTTAATGGACAGGATGTTTTGAAGTTTGGAGGTGAAACGAGGTCAGATTTACCAGTGCAAATGTTAATAATTAAATAGAAGCGCATAGCTTTAGTTCTGACTGATAGTTATAAAGCATTTAAGGAATGGTCATCCTTTGAAACATGTTCCAGCATGAAACAAAAATGAAAATAGAAACAGAATATGACTGACTTAAGAAACTAAGAACTAACTTGCTCCACAAATAAGAAATATCAAGCATAAAATTCTGACATCCTATTCATAACATTCATCGCATAAAGCCTAGTACAACCCTATCCAAGTATCCAACTTAGTTGCAAAGTTGTTGTCATTTTACAAGGTCAAATATAGGTAATTTGGTAATTATAAGTTGAAGAAAGTGTTGGTATTCCGTAGTGTTACTTTAGGGTAGACGCAGATATGTAAAAGGTTCGTAGAATTTCTGTAAAGTGACACATTACCTGACAGGAGAACCTCCTTTTAAATGAATTATGTAGACGTGTCAAACACCAATTAAACTACTTTTGAGAGAGAAAAAAAACAAAATTGCTTACTTACAAGTTTTAATGCTATTAGATCAGCAACCTTGATTCAATTAGAGGGATTTGCTTAGGAGAATTTTTATGTGTTGCATAATCTTTCAAAAAACACATTATAAAAAACGTACTACTACCTATAAAGTTTTAAGCCCCTCAGTCAGACTATTATGAAAATACGTACGTTTAAATGTAAAATTCAAATTTCGAAGTCAAGGGTATGCAGTGATAATGCTCTTATTTTAATTCTTGTTTTAGAAAAGCTGCCAAAGGGAAGAAGCTATAATCTTGAAGAAAGGATCTCCTGAATTGATGGACAGCAGACATAACTGGATCAAGATTGAAATGACAGTTGATGATGTCATCGTTTTAGTCAGCAAAGTAGCCACTCTGCTCTTCTGTTTTGATGAAGATTACTTTTACACGTTACAACAGCGCTTAAATCTTGTGGAATTTTGATGATTAAAACACGCGTCTATAACCAGACATCAGCATTGCAAAAAAGCGAGGAATGCTTTCAAGTAGATATTTACAAACTATACAATTATGAGGCACACAAAAATGCAAAAATAATGAAATAAGTCATGCTTACAAGCAAGTAAGTTTTAAAAGATTTCTCGAATATTTAGCGTCTCAAATGCCACTAACATCTCCAAACTAGAACTATTAAATGCATATGTATATACGAAATATGCAATAATACCATTAAGGACAAGGACATTCAATATGATTTAATGAAATGTTATGTTATGTGATTATGATAAGGTTTCTGAAGGAATATTGAGTTTCTATCATAATAAATATCACCACTGTGCTGTATACGGCCAAGGCTATTGTGTAAGCCTCTTCTTCTTCGTAATTCAAAAAAAAAGTATCCCGAACACATCATTTTAAAACATGATACCAACACAAAGCCCCAAAACGCGTTACTGAAAAGAACAATAATTGGCTGTGCGTTGTGACTGTGAATGTGGGCAGTACTGAATTCTTAGTTACAATTGTGAGTGATCAACCAACCGACACAACCACGAAGAACCATAATAGTGTTACTTTATAGACATAAAGTTGTGCATTGTGTGTGACTCTGCATCATCAAAAAATATGGAAAATAGAATCTTTTGTGAATTGTATCAATAAAAATGGCAGAGGGGTGGATTGCACATTTTCTTGGACCCATGGCCGTAAACGGAGAAACTGAAAACGATAAATCGTGGCTGATTTTACACTAGCATTGTGTTTGTGCATTTTACATAAACGGAAGATGATATGATATTCATTCCCTAACTAGACAATAGGGGATAGCCACAAGAAAATGGATTTGGTAGGAAGGTACATTCTGGTGACAACAGTGAAAAAAATGTCGGACAATGTTGTGTTTTTTTGAGTGATATGACACGACAATCGTAAAGGATTTTCAGCAAGTGCTGTGCTGCTCAAAAAAGATGCTCATCTTTCATTTTTGTTGTCTGTTAGACATGTTTTTGATTTGAGTCCCGGTTTACTTCAGCTTCAACAGGATTTGAATATAGGGAAGCAAATGTGAAAGGAGATAGAAATGTACTTGTAGCAAAAAATATATGGACTGCTAATATGCGAATGACAAGTTACTGTTGGAAGAAATTTATATTATTATTGATGTTGATGCTACAATTGCTAGCTTGAGCAACTATCATGATGACCATGTAGCATAGTAGGTAACAGATAACAACAACGAAGCCTCCTCATTCCTTACCCATCATCTCATAATATGCATTGTGTTATGCATAGAACGTATTAAATTGCGATTCGAGACGATTTGAAAGAAAAGGAGATTCAAAGGAACGAAAACAAAAAGTTCACTAATAAAAAAGCAAAAGGGACCCTCCCATCATGACCAAATAGAGCTGTTAGCACATATTATCATTGTTATTGTTACTGTACATCATCATCGCCATCAATGTGCTATCTACTATTACAGACGCAAGGATAGTTGAAGAAAAATTCGTTTTGTTTAAAATATTATAACATTTTTTTGTTCATGAGAATGAAGATTGCATATTATTATTATGGAAGGAATAAATGATGATAACGACGATGACGAGTGAGCATGTTCAATGTTTAGTACATTACATCAATAATGTTTATAATTTTAGTATGCTCACATTCCAAGTCGCCTCATATCAGACGACCCTAAGCTGCATTTTTACCATTTTTACCTTTTACATTTTTGATGACTTGACTGGCACCAAATGAAATATGAAAGGTACATGCAAAAATTTGTTTATAGCAATGTTTCATGATAAAAATTTAGCATAAGTAAAGTGCTTACAGTGTATCAAATAAATCTTCTTAACATTGATAGAGACTATGAGCAGTTTTGAACAATGCTTCCAAAAAAACTCAAAAACATAACCTAAGAACTGAAATGTGAGTTTCCTTCTTATCTCAAGTCGTATTTTATTATCCATTGCCTGATTTGCAAGCATGAAATTACAACCCTACATTTGAATGCTGAAACTTTGTGACAAACATTTTTGTAACAAGTTTTCTACTCTAATTTGTATATGGAATAAAGTTTTGTTGCGTTAAACCTACTTACATGTACCGTGTGCTATTAATACTTCTGAAATACAACATTTATTTGACATCTATAAGACTTGACACGAAAAAAGTGGAATACATGAGGTGTACATGATGCGTGAGTAGTGAATCATGTCCTGTGCACTGATAGTGAGTGAAGTGATGATGCGACATTTCGTGAAGATCCTACGTTGACAAGAATGTGATGTACGTTGTTAGTTGATGCAACAAGAACGCTGTTATTTTAACTGTGAATTTCTCACTTTAGGGCAGTCTTTCCTCCCATAACACACACATCCTCTTTCTACGACCACTATCTTGTTTCCTCCTAAAAACTTTTGTTTGACGAGATGATCAAGAAAGATCAACAAAGAGGACGGCTTCAACCGGGTGGTCACGGTCACTGGTGGTGGTGTTCTTACATCAACATGGATGTCGAGAAACAAGGAACACAACAGTGGATGGTGTTTTCCTTACGACTACACTAGTGGTCCCGTTCTTGTAGACATTTATGTACATTTTTTATTACATGATCAACAAACTAACGGGAGTATCCTTTGGGAGGGAACTGGTCTTTCTCTGTGAGCTCTGCTAATTGTCCTCTGCCCGAAAATGGATAAATCCGGAGACTGTGACTCTGATGGGTCAATCTCTTGGGAGGACTTTTTCGGTAAGTATGGACATACAAAAATATTCTATTCGTTCTTCAACGATGGGGAAGAAATCCTGTTAGTTTTATCAGTAAAGAAAATATTGCATGTTGAATCCCCTGTATGTATTTATGCTTTGTAGTTTTTGTACATTCCTTTTGTTATGCTCAATGCTTTTTTATCAGATCCGTTTTTTTATTTCACCAAAGCCAGAGTTATAGTGTAAGTATAGTGGTAAATAATTCTGATGGTGTTACTAACTATTGGTTGATGGGGGTAGTGGACTTTAGTACAAATGACATGACAAGTTTGCGGCATCACTGGATGCCTTTCATATTATGCGTAAATCCGCAAGTTTGGTTGGATGATACTAAAACATGTTTTTGTTCATTTTATTCCCTTTTTACGAAAAAACTTTTCTGAAGATATGTTTCTTTCACTCACTCAAATAAGTCGCTAAAGTTTAAATCTTTGTAAAAGTGCCCGACAACAACCAAGAGAAAATCCTCTTTGTTGATATACGCACACGCAGCCATTTGCGTTACTTTCACAGATTAACTTTTCCTGCCAACTGCAACGTCAACGTTTGTACATTTACAAAGAAAAAAAAATCTCAAGATCAGAGAAAAAAGTTCTTTGGCAAGATATTTTGTTTTCTTTTTCATTCAAAAGTATCTCTTTGTGAGTAAAATGCTACAGATTCTGTTACAATACGCACAATTTATGCATCTAGTAGTATAATATGCATAAAGGCATTTCAAGATGCAAGGTCTGCAAAAATGCATCTTTTAGTTGAGCTTGGATTTTGCTTTCCATCATTCCTCACTTCATCTCTGAAATGAAGAAAAGCACATTATACTTTGTTTACCCACTCAACAGATAAAGAGATCTAAAAAGTTCTTTTATTATATCCTCGTGTCAGTCAAGAGACGCATGTACATCAAATCATAAAAATATATAAACTGACAAAACTATAACTTGTATACTTAGTTTCTATATAATAATTGTGTGTATATATTTTGTAGTAAAAGTGAATACTTTGCTTGTCGAAAACAGTTAGGGCGGAAGTGAGTACAGAATTCATGCATAAATGCATATATGCGCACCAACATCAAATACTCCAAATTCTTTTTCCAGCAGAATGAAGAATGGAATTGTGGACTACAAATACTAAATAAATAGTGCAATACAAAAAATATACAAAAGTGCGTGTATTTATTTTGATGCTCATCTACTATGCCTTTGACGTTAGTTCAGTCAGAAAAAGTGCCAAATACTCTGACAGTCTGTCTGTATGATAGTGGGAAGAGGATAGTTAAGTATATTGTCGAAAAAGTAGAAAGGGGAGACGGGGTAAAGATGGTCTTGTTGATGTGATATCAGAACGAACAATTTTTGAGTTCATGCTGCTAAATAAACCAAGTTACGTAATACACATTTCCTGCGTCTTCTGATGTCTGGTCTTTCCTTCCTTTTCTGTCAGGGTAGGAGGAATAAAACTATAAAAGTTATATAATATATGACCATATGTAGTAAACGGAAGAGTTTTTTTTATATTAGAGTAGACCAAAAAAGGGATGAAATACATAAAGTTGAATTGTTAATCGTGTAAATGTGGAGTTTCTCTGTCATGAGAGCACATAAAGAAAAAAACCCGTACTGTTTCATTGTTAAGACCACTCCGGTTATACGACTGAGGGATCAGTGGGAAATATACGAAGTTTTTAAGACGATGTTTTCATTTATTTTAAAACCTTCACATTTCACATCATCATCATCATTCGTCTTTTTCAAAAACATTCCTCCACCACACACATAACTTTTGTATGAAAGAGAGAAATCAGAGTATAAGGGTGTGGGCTGTGCACTGCCCCTGCTATGTAGTGCATTAATGCACACGCACACACCGAGAAATGTCAAGTTTAAAGAGAAGGCTTTCATTCTCATCCTTTCATGTGCACCTTCTCCCGTTGTTTTTGGAGGTAATAATGCAAGTTTACGTAGCCAATTCCAACTTTTATCCTAAAGAAAAGCTTAATATTGCTAGCATCTATAGACTAACATTAGACGGCTTTTCCCTAGAAAGCTGTCTTAAATCGTAGATTTACAAAAAGAGTTTCCGTTTTCTTGGTCTCATAGGGAGAAGCTGGTAGTAAGTAGAAGGGTACGGTACATTGTACATATATCATCTGTAATTATCAAAACGTTCCTTTAAAGGGGTTCTCTCCTTCTTTGTTCAACTTTTTGTGAATGAAGAAGTTCATTAAGACAGCAAAAGCCCTTCATTATCAGAGTTCTGTCGACTTTATTCATGACTGCTGCATGTTTATAAAATCATAATTGTAACGGAAATGATGATTTACAAAGAAACCGAAAAGGACACACACGTGCGTTTCCGGTCATAATTTGTTATTCCATCTGCATAATGACTGCAAGTCGTAGTCCTATGTATTTAAATGTAAATAATCACAAGGAAAAATAAATAGTAAGTGTTACTCTCGCAAATGCCATATGTGATTCTAGAGCACAACCAGGAACATTCAATGGGGAAAGTTATTGAGACTTTATTTTTATGAATTGGTGGAAAATTAGGGGATCTCAAAGGGCTGGGATATGTATGTACAAAATGCATTTTATTACAGTCGATTGTATGTCAATAATACTACTCAATCGTATGAAAATTGTTTGAGACTCGATTCATTTCATTCACAAAAAACGAAAAAACTGCCTCTGAATGGACTCAATAAAGTACATATAAAAACCAAAATGTTCATATTGAAAGGCCAGAATAGAGGGTTTGAAACACAAAAAATGTACCATTGCTAGAAAAAAAGGGGAATGATCTCTGGTTTACGTCTGTGAATACTTTTCTAGAAAAGAATTTTTTTCATTCTTTTCCATTTTTTTTCTTCCAAAAAGTTTATTATTATTCAACATATAAACTTTCATTGTGTGTAGCTGTTGCATAATGTGTGCGTATTATCCACATATTACAACACAATCTAAAAAATAGTCCTGTTGTTGCTTATTTACACTTACTTTATATTTGTTGCGTATTGGGCCTGATGGAGTTGTGTACACTTTTCGTTTTCATACGCAACATTGGAGTAAAGCCACTCAAGTTTTTATAGGATTGCTCACGTTCATAGCACAGTGTGTAGCTCACAACCTACTGATTTTCTCGTTTTTCTTGCTGTTACTCCCATTACCATAAAGCTTAAGAGAACAATAATAGTTATATCAGAGGGTGCATTGGGTATATCAAAAATGGATTTTTTCTGCTTCATCGTGGGTTGAAACAAAATTCATCTCCTATGCATTTAGATATATGTATGATGAAAGTAATACCGGCATCCAGACAAAAAAAACTGAATGTAGAATGCTTTTACTATGTATGTACCGAATGTAGTACCAATAGAATAATAATCTATGACTTATGGCAGCACACGAGCAAGTAGAATTTTTCGAGCATGGGTTATACAATATACTATCGTAAACTCGTGCATTCGGGGAGGCAAACCAAAATAATAATATTACTTTTTTTTTTTACATCGTGGACACATGAGCTCTCGATATAATACCAAATCACCAAATGGCAAGAGGTGAGCCAAAGGGACTTTGTTTGATGGGTGCTACACTGTTGATAAATATATATATCGAGTCGTGTCTGGTTGTGTAGAATTATCTTTTGTACAGTGTGATGTTGATGTGTCGCCTTTGTCGTATGTGTATTGTGTATATACTTGATAAATATGTGCTTGGCATGTATTATTCTCTCTAATTTGTTGTTCCTTTTTGGATCTATCTTACTGGAATTCTGTCTGTCTGGAGTCTGCTGGAGTAGTTTGGTATAGATAAAGCATAGGATATACGTAGCAGCAGCACACAGTACAATTGACTGCAGTAAGTTTTTGGGTATTGGTGGTGGTGACATTGAATAAAAGAAAGGGAAAGGAATAACTCTCTTTCGTAAGCCAGGCACGTGCATTCTGCAATATCAAATCGAGTTGTTCAAGCTTGTTTAGAGATGATTGCAAAGGGTTTGGTATTTTGTGAGGAACTATATTATGCATACCTACGACGTAACCCACCACTTCCTTTACATTCTTCATTTTAGCGTCAGTTTTTAGACGGTTAATATGCTTTTCTTGATTATCTAAATACTTATTTCATATACGTACTTCAGGACAAAACTTTAAAATGGAAGAAAATAATAATAACGAGTTTAAATTAATAATGATCCTGCTTCTATCCATAATATGTAGTTGTGATAGTGCAAAAAATGAAAGGGTGGTTCTAGTTCTGAAGTTTTTTGTACATTTGTCAGCTAAGCAGATGAACATTATCGATTATCTTGTTGCAAGTGGTAAGTAAGGGTTGGGAATATGAGGGTGGTGGGTAGATAGTAAAAAAGATATTATTTCATGACGGCTGCTACAGCACCAACTTTCATGAAAGTGCAGTATGCTGTAAA
>JAQIXW010000232.1:0-38271 GCA_034700685.1 Willowsia buskii
TCCCTTTTTCGAATAAAGCGCACACTAAAATATCAACTTAGAGACAACAACCAAGCACAAATAGTCGTCTTTGCTTTTCTTTACCATCAGAGACATTTTATTTCTTAACCATCATCTCAAGTTTCCAATAAGCACAGCACCGACAAACGACAACCACTTGATATGGAGCCAGTGTGTCTACTACTTTCTCTCATCTTATCTAAAAAAAAAAAGTAAATGGGCACACATCAAACAGCCAGACATGTGCTTACTTTCAGTTAAAAACTGACAACAAACAATAACTATGTACAGTTTTGCAGGTTTGTGTTTTCTCTCGAAACTAATAAAAGCTGGTTGAAAGTAGAGGCACAAAAAGCAGGAAATTGTAAAGCGGATAGTCGTCTTTCCATTCATTCAAAGTGTATTCCACTGTCACTATAAGATTTGTTTGGAGGCAGCAAGGTAGTTGAGAAAACAAATGAGTGCCGCTGCTTTGAAAAAAGAAGGAAAGCTAAATGCACAGCCTCAAACAGTAAAAAATGTGCATGCATTTATATGTATTTGTCTACTTTCATATGAACAAAATAAAAGCAAAGAGTTGCCAATGTTTGTTGTAGGAGATGTAAAATATAGCAAGTTAGCAAGTGGAGTAAAATGTAACGAAAGAAGAAAGGAAGGAAGACAGTTGCAGAATTTTCCCTGAAGCAGAATTCAAGGGGTCCTCATAGTCCTATCTTTTGATATATCTTATCTTATTGTTGTTCTTGGCGTGTTTTAAAAACAGAAGGGACTAGTATTTGCTCTGGCAGCACTTTTGACTTGTACTTTATTTTTGTCCCTGTAGAAGCTGCCGGTGTACTTTTTCTCGCAAAATGAAAGAAAATTTAAAATGGCTGAATAAGCATTGCATCCACACGTTCTTTACATTCGTCAAGTTTATGTTTTACATGATTCTGTCACTTTGTGCACTATTATTACCTCCCAGACAATATAGTCATATAATATGTTTTCCCTTTACAACAGAAAAGCCTCAATTTCTCTGGCTTCTTATTTTTTATAGCCAACTAGATGCATACTTCGTGTTATAAAATTATTACGAACCTTACTCGCCTTACATCCCCTTTTTATTTACTTCATTGTGTTTGCGTTTATATTCCCATACTATTTCGAATAGTAGTCAACCTGCACGTGCCTTTAAAATTCAAATTAATACTTGATAGTCTGTATATAATTCTTCTAATCAAATTTTGTATTCCTTGCAAGTGGAAAATCTATATGAGCAATATCAAGGTGTCTCAACTTATTTAAAACAACGGGTCGTTATCATTCTCCAGCTTATTCTTTACAATACGCGAGCGTTTTTTTAAATTTACTTTTGAGAAGTTAGAGTATAGACATTAAATATAGTAAAAAATAGTTCATAGTAAAATTGTTGACATGTATGTGATAGGTGATTCTCTAATAATGGGAGAAAGCTCCCATTATTATTCTCCTTTTTGTGTGTCGTTTTGACTAGTATTTTATGTTTTCAAAAATGTTTCGCAATATAGATAATCCAAATCGAAATGTTGCCGAAATATGAACACTGTCATATATGCAGATAGCCTTTTCAGATTCTGGACAACAATCGTAACGAATATTTTGAAGCAAATATAAAGCGTTCATACTTTATTTCACAGCAAAAGAAAAATAGTACACTGAGCTTGAGTGTGGAAACCAGCTCAAGACAATGTACAGTAGCAAATATTGATGTTCATGGTTCATACTAACAAGTATTATGTGTGTGCATATGGAGTATTTTTGTCTCTAAAAATAGCAATGCGTCTCCCAACACGTTTAAGAAAGAAAAGAAAAATGATTCACAGCATATATCCTCTTTGGTTTTGGTATCCGTAGTTCTGATTCAATTTCCTTGTCTTCATATACGGGTAACTGACGGCTAAAAATATGTGCCTCGATTTTTTGCTCTTTATTTCTTAAACATATTATATTTTGCTCCTTCTTCCCTTTCTTTTTTTCCATTTTCTCTTCACATGAACTTTTTTCTGGAGATGGGATAATGCCTTTGTTCACGAAAGTGAAAGCAGGGAGAAGAAGAGGAAGGAAAGAGGGAGCAGTAAAAAGAGGCCAAATGCTGAGCTACTTTTCTTTCCTTTTTGCTTCTTCACTTGCTCCAACCGTACGTAAATTATATACATACCACTTAAAGTAAAATTATAGCTTATGAACGATAAGAAGAGAAAATGGAAGAATTCATAATAATCATTTCTGACTTCAACTTCAAGTATCTGCTTTTTTGGAGCGAAAAAAAAGTCATTTCTTTTCTGCTTCTTCATTTAAGCTGTCATAGTATACGGCACAATATAGTTGTAATAATAATAATTGCAAGCCCTTTATAATTTGTAACATATCTGGAAAAAGCGAAAATACATATTGTACAAAAATCGAAACTTTTACAAGAGCTGTTCTTCATTGGAAATCCTAATAATTTTGTGAGATTTTTACATTTGGTACCTTTTAGGTTAAAAGAGTGCTGCTTCACCGTAACAGTTTACCGTATCTCATTAAGTCATTCTTTATCCGCGTTGAATGCTTCTAGTTATACCTAGAATATTTATTTGCATGTTAACTGGCGCTTTTGCGTACTTTTGGCTCATATTTCTGATTCTACTTTAAAAGCATCCCTTAAAATGTTGAAAATAATGTTTCCCTGTTGTTGGCAATAGATCATTGTGTTTAGTTTGGAAGTAATAGATAGACATGTAAAAAATATCTGCCAAAGTGCTAGCTAACCTTTTTTCCTGAAGTACAGCAAAGCAAATACTCAACATTCTCAAAGAATGGCACACAGGCATGTGTTCTTGTTACTCATTCATGCTGATTTTTCAACATCGTCTCTATTTTTACTTTTTCATTTTTCACTTGCAGTGTTCGATTCATGGGGAGCAATATATCATGTTCTCTACTGTACAAAAATCAATGCTTTGTATCAACTGCTATCGAGACACTGCCAGGGTAAGTCGGAATTTGATGACTAAAAACTAAAAATAATAAGACATTTCTTTGGTGCACCAATGCAAGATCTTCCTTTTTTGCCTTAAGGATGAACGTCTTCATTGTGTCGATTTGGATACTGCCTACAGTCAAGGATGCCGAAAACTGGATCGAGCTGTCATTGTAAGTCCTCTAATAAATCCAATCACTTTTACCATCTATTTCTTCCTTCCGTTTCTCTTTTTCTTCCTTGTCTCTGTATTTTGACGGTGTTTCCATTCCCATTTAAGCTTTTCTTTCTCGTTTTTCGTATTCCCCCGTATTTGCTTGTCTTTCTTTTTCACATTCCCCTCTGGTGAAAAGAGTAGAAAAATTGAGACATAAGCAGAACAAAAGAAACGGAGAATTGCAAAGAGTCGTAGACAGAGTGCGACGAATGAGGAAATAATACCTAAAATATATAAAGATTTAGAAAGTGTGCAAAAGATTTTTCTTGTGTCTGTATAAATTGTATTGAAGCCTCGTATAAGGCTCCAAGTATTCTACTACACATTTCATCCAAGCACGTTGAGTTTATAACAACACAACGAGGCAAACAAAAAGGAAAACTGGAATCAGGGGAAATGGGAAGCTTTTCAACTTTCTCTTTTAGTTTCTCTTCGCTTCTCTCTTTTGAGCCATATGTGTGCAAGTTGAGGCACGTACGTACACAAGCTCTTTTCCTTTTCTCCTCCTGGTGTGATGTAATATATGTATGAATGCATTCATGCATCAAGTTCTAAGCAAAACCTACATGTAGACATGTATTTTGACTGATTTGATACTTTTTTAAATATGTTTAAAAAGTTTCACTCCTACTTCTATGCATTCCTTCTTTACCAACTCATTCTCTTTTTTTTCTCATTCTAACTCTATGAGTGTTTGCTCTTGCTCCTATACTGTTTCCCCGTTATAAATACGTTTTCTAATATCCTCACATACTCTACTTTGCACAAACGGTGTTTTTTCGTTTCCTTCTCTTCTTCTTGCTCGTCTTATTTTCAATGATCTGTTTTTTATTCCGCAATTGCAAAGGGTTTTCACAAGAAATATTGACAGTTTCCTCAGTATCTCCTTTTCGTTTCCCTCGGGGAAAATTTACGCGGCTCCACGAGTGCCAGAATAGAAGTCGTTCATCAGTATAAACGCCTCTAGCCACGAACAACAGTGGTGGTGGGGGTAGTTGTGCTGTTGCTGCCGTGCCACAATCCAATAATTCCTAAATCGACTCTGATATGCTTTGGTTACGTTTACACTGAAAGCCTATTCCTATTATCCCTCTGAGTAGTTAGACGATGTAATGCAACGAGGTAAAGCAGGCACTTATATACCTTGTACTCCTGTTGCAAACGGAGACAGAAAAAAGAGGAGAAAGTTGTGTAAGCTATTTGTGCGAAGACTGTTCCATGGGGAGAAAGCTAAGCCGCTGTATCCTCATATACAATCGTGCATATCACATTCTGCTGTTATTACAATATTGTACGTACAGAGAGTGTAATCCCGTCTAGGCACTTTATTTTTATATTCAAAGCAACTTATAAAGATAGATATACAAAACAGGCAGATCAATGTGCATACATTTTTCGCAGTGTGATCTGTTATGCCAATCTGGACAAATTAAATGCATTGGATGTTGTCGTTGTTATATATGGCAAGTTTATTTTATTATTCGAGAGTGGAGTAAAATTCACTGCGGATATTCTGCATACCTACTCATGCATGAATGTGTTACAGATAGGAATGCTTAACTGTATGAAGGAGAAAGCAATTTGAGTTTCATTTATTTTGTAGTGAAAATGGGAAGGCTTGATAAACTGATTCGCTGATTCATTTTAAATTTATTTGATTCATTCATTCTGAAACGTGTTTATTTTGCATAGAACGTTTGTGAAAATGTTATTTTGTTTGATCATTATCACAGTAATGTCACATGAACGCCTTGTTTGAAGCTTTTCATGGTCTTCTCATATGTATGCATATATGTAGTGATTCGAAATTGAGACGCGATGGTGTATCCATGAGCAAGGAATATTTGGATGCAAGTAAACCTTTGAAGTTCTTCGATTAACTCAATTTAAATACTATTGTGAAGGCCACAATCTAAATCTAACTAGGGGAGTTGAAAATAAAAGAAAACGTTTACAAAATATTATATAGCTATGCCATACAAGTAATGTGTATGCAGGTATGTAATAATAAAAGATATTATGTTTTACTTTGCCTGCTCAATAAGGAATTGCAAGATAAAGCCATATTATTTCAGTTTTTCGTTATCTACACGTCCCACGCATGCTGAAAACGCTTGGCTAAAAGTTGACAATCAATCAGTTGAAATGATTATGGTCGTTTTTTTTTCACGGATTCGACCATTCAGTGTCTAATAATAATCTTTAAAATTGTATGCATGCATATAGTATAATGTAGTTGCTCCCATAAATGGTACGTAAAAAGCATCGTAAATTTGAGAATGTTTTCACAATTTACGATTTTTGATGGCTGTAGAACCATAATAACTCAGTGTCACATGAAGGAGGTAATTATTCCATTTTATTGCCGGAATACATAAACTGATGATTACTGCTGCTTTGCAGTCGAAAAATCCTACCTTTTTCTATATGCCTATAGGTAGCTCTTTGCTTACTTTCCAATTTAACGCAATAAATATTGTGCGTCAAACCAAGTAGGAATAAAAACATCCACTACAAGAAAAAAAAATTAAAGATTAGTTTGGTGTGAAATTTTAACGAAAGATAGTCTATGTATGCAATTTCTGTATACTTTAAACCTAGTTGTTCAAATGAGACTATACATATATGTACGTATCTCCGAGTGAGACAGTTGGCCCTGTTCATATGATTTGTCCGTCTGGAAAATTATGAGTACCGTTGCAAGTCGAATAAGTTCACTCACTTGATGTATTTTCGTTTTTTACTATTCTATAGAGCCTTCAAGATCTTCAACGAGCAGTTCGTGACGGTATAATGATGTTAAAGAACGTCCTGGAGGAGCTCCGTCGGAATTCGGATTCAGAAAAGAGTGCTGTCAATGCTGTTTGTCAGACGATTTCTGATGCCCTCAGCAAAACTCAGGAAAATCTCCTTCGTGATGTTGATTGGTGAGTTTGTACTAACGAAAATTGCTGTTAAAGAACCTGCACGCCAGGATTCTCAAATGTAGTAATGAAGTTATGTATCCTATATTTGATGTATGTATGTATTTATGTACCTAGGTAGATAGATTATGAGGTAGACCTAAGCAATGCATACTTGAGACGCCTTCTTTCACATAAAAAACTAAGCAGGTTAACTCTACCGTGCTCGTGCATACACTTCCCTCATCATAATTTTATTTTAGGAAGCTAGCAATCATAGCAAATAACCTTTTTGTTCTCTATCCAGCTCCCTAATGAGATTTCCTAATAAACCCAGAAAAATAAAAATGCTCGAAAACAATCTTCCTTTTTAATGTTTGTTTGCTTTTCCTTCCAGTGTTTTTCCGTTTTATACACTTTAGTAATTTTCTATTAGCACAGAATTGTTTGATCGATCAAAGTGCCAGGAAAGATTGATACATAAACTCGGGATTATACAAGACATAATGTAGCATTTAGAACAGTGAATGTTTCAGAACAATGTACAGCGTTTGATTCTGTGTCTATTTTGCCTATAATTTCTACTTTCACTGATTTCAAGCTTCATCGCAGACCCCTTCTCTCCTAAGCTGGATGTCAATTGACGATAAAAGAAAATGTATGTGAAAACCCGAGTAAATACTTTCATGCATCTTTTAGCTGGAAGTGATTTTATTTTCTAGGAAATTTCTTTTTTCCAACTCCAGCTGCCGCCTCGTTTCCGCTTCTGCTCATAATAATATTCTTGTCAGGTCGGAATCCCCCACCAAGACTAACTGTTGCTTTTATACACGCTGTTTACTGCTGAGATTGATTCCGAAATAATATCCTCTGAGTACATATATAGACAGTAGTCGTTGTCGGGGAAAATGTAATGGAAATAGAGAAAGAGTATCTTTCACCAATGAGGCATGACTAATAAGAGCATAGCGAGTGAGTGTATCTATATCTATCTACGTAGGAACTTATTACCAGGAACACTTCACCAATTTGTAAAAGGAGAGCACTTGTATAAGCTATTTTATGTGCTTGTCAGAGATCGAAAATGTTGGGAGAAACGAAGCAGATAGTAATGAATTTCAAACGAAGAAAAATATTCTGGGTGAAATTGAGCAGAATGTGGTAATTCAATGACTGATGAAAATGATAAGATTACGACACTCTGTAAAATAAAATATAACGTTGAGTTAAGCATGCATAAATAATTTTACAATCGTTGATGAACTATATAGACATTTGGTTAGATACACTAATCACATCCATTCACACTCGTTGCTCCCGTCCTAGAATCTCAATATCAATTAGGATTGCTTCAGATATTTTGCCTGCTACGAATAGTATCTTGTGTTAGGATCATCATGAAGTACTTATGTATGTATAGAGTCTAGGGGAAAATAATTATTGTAAGGAAATTCGCGTAACCTATCAAGGAAAGCCTGCTTGTGAATCTGTGCATGAAAATGACAATTTTTGTATTGTAGTAAAACGTGTAAATGCATTGTGATTTTTGTTTCGATGTGATTGATAGCCAGATGGACATGAAGGATAAAGTGATCAAGGGCCAACTGAGCCAGCTTCGGACTGTACTGCCTACAATCAAACTGCATCTTACCATGTGTGCCACAATCTCTAATGCTGCTAGCAAATACGACTTTCTCGACTTGGCCTATCCACTTATCGACCGACTAATAGCGATTACTCATATGGGATACCCTTTCAGGTCAGTAGTAAACAGAAATCATCAAATACATACTATAAATATACTATGACTCAACAAAAATACTAACAATTTAACATGTATTAAATTATTAAATTACAAAAAGGTCTTTTAAAAAAGTGCAAAATAAGTAGAACATAAAAATTTGTAAAGTTTCCCACGATATCTTCCGCCATAAGAAATGTGTGAATGCTTTCATGCTCTTCGCCAAAATAACATCCCTTTTACGCCCATATATTACCCAAACGTGACACAATGTTCCTTGCTATCAGCTTGTTGGTTTATTTGTGTGTGTAGTTTCAAACAATCACTATTGCTCTATAAAGTTTTAAGAACTTAAACTAAAACACAATCAATATCAACACTACAGCAGCATTGTGTTCTTTGTTCTATGGATTCTTTTTAAGCGTTTTTCACCGTTCTCCATTCTAACCAATGTTCATGGGGCCCTGTTTGTCATTACGGAAGGGCATGAATGGAAGCCATTTGTCGTCATAGCTGTCTCTTCAGAAAGAATTGTAGCATCAGCATTGCATATAATTCTGTCAGATATCGGCAAAAATAAAACGAATATGTCAGGCCAAGGGAAACCTAACGTGTCTACCTAACCAGTTTCCCCCACCAACTAACCTATTACATAATGTGGAAATGGCTTCGGGGACATTGCCTTGCCACCGTCACTGCGACGATGGAATAAAATTCTGAAGATTTCTTTTTGCACTTTTCCACTTGGCTGCTAATGATAGTGTGTATTAGTAGTGCAGGGAAAAGCAACTGTACATACAACAGTAGCAGCCCCAGTAATAGTACCATGGTGCATTTAGTATTGAAACTATACACACATCTATGTATTATCCTTTCAATGGCATGATCATTATCGTAACGAGAAAAAAGTGTCACATCCATCATTTTTGTCTATGTATCTTTCTTTCCCTCTAACACTTCATCTACATAATATATAGGTTGTCTTCCTGCGTCTCTGGTGCAGCTAAGCTATCAGAGAATGAATGCATTATAGTATAGATACCTTTCACCATCTCGCAAGCGTCTATGCATGCGTGCGCGTATTATGTCAGCAGAAAAATCTACCTAGCATGAAGTTACCTTCAACCAGTTAAGTCTTATGGAAATTTATTGATTTTTTCTGTCCCCTAAAGAAAACATTTTGTGCTCGTTTGTATCTGTAATAGTAGATCTGCCAATGACAGTTGAAGATCGGTAAGTGTGATTGTAAGTTAAAAATGTATATTGCAAGATACACAGCAGTCAAGCAAGAAAGCCAGTAAGTGAGAGCACGAATAGTAGAAAAAATGTATTATGATGATCAAGTTTGTGCGCTCAGCTTCATAACGGGGTTAGTTCATTACTCAAGCAAAAGGAAATGTTTTGAATGCTCAATGGAACGGATTGGAGTAATAAAAGCTAGCAAAATCTTATAGTGACAAAGTCATGTTGAAGACATGCACGTGTACATGGCTAATATGAGATCAACCACACCAGAAGACTACGTCATATACTACATTCCTGGTATGGGAAAAAATCGACGATAATTCTCAGCGGAAGTTTAACATGTCACTCAGGGAAAAATAGTACTGTGAAAAATTACTTTCACCTTCCTCAGAGACGTTTTAGAATAAATGTCGTTGGGCGAATAAGGCTGAATAATAACATGCTGTAAATGGTAGACATGCTGATCGCATTCTCGAATATCTGTATAAAATGCCTACATGTGCTCGCTACTATAGATTGTGTCACTACAGGGCTGTATGTAAACGTTAATATAATACCACGGGATAATACTTGTAAATGTCAAGCGAGGAAAGTTTACACTGTGAAAATAAGCAATGAAATGAGATGGTTGGAAACAGGAAGGGGAAAAATCGGTTCGTTCTTTTAGTCTGTGACTCATGTAGAAACCAAAAAGAGAACTGTTGACTCTTGACTTGACTGCGTTTTACTGCGGCTTCCTTTGATGATGATCATAATCATTCCATTTATGAGTTTCTGGTATACATAGTGCGCTGGTTTTATATGGAATGGTACGGAGGAAATGGAGAAGAAAAAAGTCATATTATGTAGTAGCAAGTTTCTCTTGATGCATATTATTAGTCGGAATGATTTATGGGAGAGCAAGTTGTTTGGCATTTGTCACACTGCCGGAAAAGGAGAGGAATAGTAGGAATCTACAAACATATTCTACTAATAATAGGATTGAGTAGGTACTCGAGCTAACTTTTCTCTTTTTCCGTTCCAACTCATCTTTCTTTGAACTGTCATATTTTCTCTTTTTTTTCCTTTTCTCTTTCTATAGACCTGGACAAAGTAGTCATATTAAGTCCATGTACAAAATGGAGATAGCACGTACGCTCGAGCCTTGGATATCGGGAGTTCAACATCCACCTCCGTCTTCAGTGTTGATACCGTCGGGAGCAACAAATGCGACATCGTCCTCGTCGTATCCTCCTCCACAAACTCCTGGCACCTCATCACAAATTCTAAAAGACTACACCCATCCATCCATCAGTCACCATGACCCATCATTCAATGAGCCCACATACTCCCAGTACTATCCCATGTCGAGGTCGACAGTAACTCCTATCATGGGTCACAAAACTCCGGTTGGTGGTGGTGCCTCTGCGGCTGCTAGCTCGGGAGGGGGCTATGCCGCACCGGCTGGAATTGGTGTTGTCCCGTCTGCAGGAAGAAAAACCCCTACATCAGGCCTTGGCAAAGGTTCGAAAGGTGATGGAATGGATGATAATTTTGCCGCCCATTGTCGCTCCTTCACCGCTCACTTTAATGTAAGTCATGCATCATTACATTTGTCCTACTTTCATTCCATGTTATGCAGTCAGCTATATATATATACGTACATAATGCAATGCTGTCATACTATTTCCCCCTTTCTATATAACTTTCGCGGCATATTTACTTATCATCATGTTCATAAACACATACTCCTCAAATATAACCATACAATACTTAATATGTACGATACCATTCACATCATGCGACGAACTAACTACCCGACAAAGTTTTTTCCGTTCTTCCTCCTTCTCTGTCTCACACTCAAATGAGTAAAGAGGGAAAACCTCAAAGCAAATAGTGTGCTCTTTTTTGCTCACTCAAACTATTGCTCACTTCGCTTCTGCCGCTGTATTTGTCCTAGCTCCCTGCTTTTCTCCGTTTCTTGGAAGAACACGATATCTGGCGATCAATTTCTGCTTGGATACTTTCCTGTCAAGAAGTAATGTGTAGGAATGTCAATAGCGTGAGTAGCACGAGATCAATGCGATGTAATGCACAATGCTTTCACTAGTAGATTCGATATTACACATCAAATTCCAAGAAAAGAAAACATATCCATAAAATACGCAGCATCTACTCAAATAACTGAAAAAGGAGAACATTCAGATCATGTCGGCACAAAAAAGGCAGAGACTTGGCCTTTCAAGACTGCTTTCATGATTATGCGAACGACAAATATGCATTTATTGTAGCCGCTTTTCGATGTAATTTCTGTTTTTTGGAAAAGTCAAGTGTGGATGTGTGGAATGACGACACCAACACTGCACATATTTGTCGAACAAAAAGCCTCTACATAACGTTGTATTGGGCTAATGCATTGTTACATATACTTCACCCATTGGCAATGTTTTACTTCAGTTGTGGTATGGCATGGCATGGTGGTCGGTCGTGTGAATGCGTTTGACATATTTTCCCCTTGTTTCCCTGTCACTTTTTGCAGAAAAGGTATGTTACAGTTGGAAACAAGACAAGAAAGGAAAAGCTTGTGTGAAGGGAAAGAGAGCTCTGCTATGCGATGATCCTGAGTCAAGAAGTTTTACTCTTTCCTTTTAACTTGACTTGAGAATTGAAGATGTGGAAAAAAGAGGGAGAGCGTTGAGGATGTGTGTAGAGAGCTAAAGAGAGAAAAATTGTTTCAGTTTCGTTTCGTGAAAGAGAATCACTTTTTTTTGGTCTGTACATATATCCACATATGTACACATTATATTTCCAGTATACTCCGTTTAGTCGAACAGCTAAGAATTATTATTAGATGGGGTACGGCATCATGGCAATGGCATGTCAGACAGATGAAAAAAGAAAGGAAAGAGGGGAATAGATAGTCCATTTCATCCTCTTGGAATGGGGATCTCTTCCTTCAACTTCCTGTCTTAAATGCAATGGATATTGGAATGAGAAACAGTTAGTGCCTTTGGAATATGACCCATGGGCTATAACATACACACAGCGCGAGTCTTCAGGGCTATTTTTTTGCTTTTTTGGAATCATTTATTTGAGATTATATGTGCAGTCACCAAGTAGATGTACATAGAAAGCACAATCCACGCACCTATTCATACACGCAATTTGAAGAACACCTTTTCGCCTATGGCCAGTATATCCTGGTTGACAGTTTTGGTTCTAGTTCTACACTAAACTAAGCATACATCTAGGTAAATGTAAAACTTTTTTCTTCCTTTTTCTTGCTTTGGCAATATAGCACATATTGCATTGCTTCTCTTTTTGAGCTCACACTCCTTACAGAGTAGTTGTTATTAGAGCCAAAGAGAGAAGCGTCAGGCATGATAGTAACAACACACATTTTCATTCTTGTCATTTCGAATCTTGATTGCTAACTATATTTTCATAGGCAGAGCTGTGTTTGTACTTTCTCTTACAATCATTTTATATATGTCTATATGAATTCTTCTTAACTGTGTGAGTCGAAACATTTTTTGTGCACTAGTGTCCACTTTGTGATAGTGATCGTGATGATTATGATAGTGGTGTTCCTTCATGGCTGCCACACCCACGCGAGTTTCCAGCGTTTGCCTCACTCAGTCGATATTTTTCCGTTGTCATTGTCATATTCTGAAATAAAATTTATGCCTTGAGATGAGTTTTCAAATAATTCTTTTTAACTGTTACAACCAAAAAGCATAATGCCGACAAAAACATTATGGGTAGTAACTACAATTACACTCGATGCCATTTAAACGTTCGTTCTCAATTTTATTAATGATAAGTTATGATGTATTCCTCAAGTCTGACTGTAGTCTGATTTCAACTTAATTGTTGAATATATCTTTTCTTAATGTGTACAGATAGCATGGGCAAATGATACAAAATGAGCTATCCATAATATGGCATATTATGTTTACAGGAATTCCTACAAGCTTGGTAGAAGATCATAATTTTGAATTTTGATTACATACATACTAAGGAAAACTTTTTTTCATTGAAAAGAAATTCAAAGTGTTCACGAAAGTTTGAGTTTGCATTTGCCAATAACATAATATGGAATAATTAAAACGATTGTAGAAGGAAGATTCGTTTTCATTGTTCAACATTCAATTTTTGTTCCTCAAATTTTATCATTTATTGTAGGAATGATGGTTGGTGAGGTATTTGTGAGAACCGTCAATGTTTTGTTGTGTTCATTAGATAGGGAAACCGTCAAGAACCATCGTTTTATCCTCTTTTTGGCGAGTATGGTGAAGGATGGAAAAAGTTTTGCCCATTTTAGATTCAACTTTCACCACAATAGTATGGCGGTGTACTATATAATATTATGGATCTCCATGAGAGAAAGTATTGAATGAATATTTACTTTTCCGTTACGTTCGTACGGGTACATACTGCATATATAATATATTAAAATCCATGCGTCTCACTAACTCTGAGTATACCTCGCATTCCATGTTCACATCTAAAAATAAAAGCCATGAGGACAGGGAATACGGAGGGTTAGATTTTGATTGGTTGCAAAGGCAAGCCTACAGAGCTGTTTTCACTTTCTCATCTCTTGTTATTTATTGGAGAGTGAAGAGTTTCTCTCATTCCTGGCGAAAAACAACCCATAACTAATTATTTTAGTAGTTTTCATTGATTTCAGTAAAGTTTATATTTCACTTGCCAAATTCTTCTTGCCTTCATTTGGAAGGAATAAAAACTTTGAGTTATGCATAATATAGTATTATGGTTAAGAGAGACCAGAATGTGCACACATTTTAATTAAAACTGCTTGCGCAAACAAATATGTAAAGCGAAAATTACATGATTTTCTTCACAACTCACAATAGTATCTTGCACATACGTTGACTCATATTCCAAGAACACAAAAGATAGAAACGACATTGATCAGTTATCATACACAACGAATTATTTCAATTTTGCAGTCGTGAATCGATCTAAGATAGTTTGGCTTGGAATGCCAGCTTTGAACGACCATGTAGTGTACATTGTGTAGTACAATCAATATCCCCAACTACATGGGTAAAAGTAATTTCTAAACAGCAATGTTCACTCATACAGCATTCATATGAATGCACATTCATTAAATGGTTAAATATTAGGGTAAAAGTAAAATTTTGCGCACAAATGTGAACACTTTTACAGTGATTTTGAATTCACTTGTATGAATGCATGAATGCAAACACACTCTAAATGAAATGGGTAATTCTTTCATCTGGCTTCTACCTATTATACTTGCATCTGATATATTATGTTAAATGCAAGAACAATATTGCAAGCGTATTTTGTTATTGTTAGTAGTCGCTTTGATGTTTGCCTGCTCACCTTCCAGATGAAACGTTATTAGGCATGTCAAGCTGCATTATAAATAGGCGGATGCTGTCAAATTAACCACTGAAAAAAGAAACAAAATCAACTATAGCTCTTGCTGCATACGCATGGCTTGGCTATAATGCGGTAATATTCTGAAATAATAAAATCTATCTATACTTTTGTAAGGTAATGCATAAATATTAAAATGTAATCTTATGCGTACAATTCCTAGACACGTCTTATCATGGAAAATAGAAGCAAGTAAACATTCATTCTTTTAACACCTCCACAATGCACAACAGTAAAATTCTATTTTATGTTTTATTATGTTTTGCTACATTATGACTCATTCACAAAAGACTACCTAAAATTGTCGGGAACTCTTCGGAACGATTAAACTGTAGTCGCTTTTAATCTATGTTCCTTCATTTTATGTCCTGGAAATTTAGATGGGCTTGTGATACTAAGAAATAGTCAGATTAGATTCAACTGATGTTGGATAATTCAGCTCTGTAATGTTATTGTGTCTAACTGTAACTGTATTCACAAAGTATCGCTGTCCATTTACATACTTAATATAAGTCGCTGTTGTTTTCGCCCACAAAAGCGCCAGGGGCAAAATTCTGCCAGAGATAAACATTACTTGTTCATATTATCCGCGATTTTACTTTTCTCCATCCGTTTAGTTGATGTTATACGTAGAAAATGGTACACTTTCTACAGAAAGGAGTTGAAGAGAAGAACTCAAGCTCAACACAACTGAGATCAAATCTGTTTCTCTGCCAAAAAAATCAGGAACACAGGGAAGCTTCTTGTATCTTGTAACACAATCATCCAATATTTTATAAAATGAGTAAAAAAAACTTCATTGCATTTGCACATGGTAAATCTTTCCTATCAGTTTTTAAAAAGTAGAAAAGCGATAATCATTATCATAAAGCAATGTCGAGTTTTTGCTGTTTAGTTTCTGCAATATATAGAGTTTCCTCTGCATGTTTTCTACAAGACCGTCATTGCATTCTAATAAAACAAAAGACTTTGACTGAAGTGGGTTCAATTAACTCGATGTTTGTGTTACACGCGTGCTGTTCTTAGCTTTCAAAGTTTCTCCACTCATTTCAATTACATTAATTTTCACCTGGAAAAGGGAGAGAAGAAAAAGTTTACTTGAACAAACAGAACAAATTAAAACTTTGTGTAGAATAAAGTGTAAATAATAATGAAATACAGGGAAAACTTGACATTTCTCCTACAACAAGTAATTAATATTTTTGGCATGAAAAACGACGCGACACTGAAGCCGGCAACGGTTTTGTAACTGCACGCGTTTCTTTTGTTTTTTAATAAGTAAATTTGTTCAGCTTACATATATTATTGAAAAGCCATTAAAGTTCGATTTATGTTCTGAGCCATATGCTGAATTTCTATATGTTCGCAATAAATAACTAATGGAACAAAATACTGTACGTTTATGTGAATATTGCATTATCCTCCCCAGATTTATGTACTCCCGATTATTTACGGCCTTTTTAGTTGAGTTCGGCAGGTCGGAGGGAATTATTACGTTAGGATTTACCAAGCATTTCCTTATCCGCAGGTGGTTTAATAGAGTGGTTTCAGTTGGCTTTTGTTGCTGGTTATGTGTGTGTTGTATGTACCAGCATAGATATTTCTGTATTAAATGTTTATGGTTATTATGAATTCTCTCGTGCTGATACTCCTTTTCACGCTGCTCCACTCTATTGTTTTTCTTTTATGAATATCCGACCTAAATAGCACTTGATTTACTGATACATAACATTTTATTATCCATTTGCTCCTGCACATAATATGTAAGAAGAGAAAGTGTTCAGAGATGAAAACGAAACCCAACTTCCATAGCCGCAGAATGAGGCTTTGGATAAACAGTATAGTTTTATAGCGTGGAGTATTCATTATACGTATTTATAGCTTTTCCCACCACTTTTCTTGGAAATTTCCCCTACACAACATGTCTACATGACACATCTAGACAGGCTTGCTTTATGCTCTATATCTAAATTATGTTATATTGTTTGTTGTTTAAATAAATTATTTAATATAGTTGATGCATCAGCTTGGCTGAATGTTGTATAATGATGTTACGTTTACTCTGATGAAGTGAATCATCACCCATTTGTGGCCATTATTAGTTCCCATTTAGATGAAGTTACCGTGTGCCTCTGCTGTGCAATCATTGTGTAAGTTTATAGATGATATGAACAGTTGGGTATTCAAAGCATGCTTGGCATACTGAATGTTTTCCAGCTTACATTTAATTAAGCCATAAAATGTTACATTTTTCTGCTGTTGTGTGCTGCTGCTGATGATGTTGACATAATGTAATCAACCTTTTGTTCCGCCTATCTACACTCTTATGGTGAGAGTATGAGAGTATGAAAGCACATTACGATGTTGACGATGTTCTATGTTGATGAGCGAAAGTGTGAAATGAAATTTTTGCTACGTGAAGATGATAATGATAACGATGCTCTGATGAGCCTCTAGCAGACTCTACCACTTTATGCGGAGCCTATTTTATTTATAGCGCAAGGTAATTATTGCTTTTATCTCTTTGGAAGTGAAACGGGGACGCGCTATGATTATTGTTATGCAGTTTTTATACCCGTCGACATCAAACAGGAAAATGCGATGTCAACATCATATACACGTACCACATAGAAAAGTCTGAAAATTATGAAAGGCGACATTTTACTCTTGGTTCCTGTTCTTTCTACCATAATCCCCCGCTCTTTTTGGTTTATAATTAGAGATTGATTGTGCCTCTGAAAATCAAAGAACAGCTTATAAAATATCATCAGAATCATACAGATTATAATTTCTGATGTGTAATACCATGTGACATGATAATAATGTGAGTGATGGTATGAAACAGAAGTTGTGCATAGAAATCGGTATGAGTATGTATGTATGTTTGATTTTTGACAAGAAGACAACAAGCAAATTTCATGACTTGAGGTGGTTGATACAGTTTGCTGAGTCCATTTGTATCTATATTCTTTAAGGATCGATAAAAACAGGTTTTTTCCCCGAGTTTTTAGCATCATCATCCATCACTATTACTGTTGTCAATTTTACTTATGAATGTGTTGCCTAAAAGCAAAAATTGAAAGTTATAATTCATTTTACCCCTTTGGCGTATTCCTATTTAGTGAAAAGTATTCTGAGAAGCATAAGCATGCAGTCTATTTGTGCACGTGACAAGGTTCATGTGGATGAAATTCATTGCTCATGTTGGTGAAAAGCGCGCTCAGGTTAAAGAAACAATTGGAATCGGACACACAGCCATCATCATTGTTTGTGACATGCATTGTTTATCCACGCACAATAGGATTCTAGGAATAGAAACGTGAAAACATGATGACATCTGTGATGCCTGAAGAGTGAGTGTACGTACTCAACTGTTATATAACAATAACAATGAACAAGGCAGAGACATGTTCCATTATTATGTCTCTCATTTTCGCATAGAAATTGGTAAACATAGCGAAAACAAAGTCTCAGACAGGTTTTTTCCTGATTCGTTTCCGCTTTTCTACTAACACACGTATTTTCGACCTTTAACGTATAATTAAGCATGGCATTTTGAAGAACGGAACATGCTTTGGTATTCTGTTACAGACAAAAATAATAATCAAGATGACATCAATATGTTTCCTTCCTAGAAATTGAAATGATGAAACATTTTTCTTTCAAAACAAACATCAATGTTGTTTATATTTGGCTGCAGAATGAAATACAATACCGGCAAATACACACATTTTTCTGAGTGAGTTTTGTTTCAAGTGCTTCTTGTCTCTGTAATGTAACCTCCATAATGGCCGTGGAATCCAAAATTTCACGACAAAAAGGTTGCAATGGCTTCACAACAGGTACTCAGGGAATGATTCTGAAGTTCCCTGTGTATCTCCTTCAGTAGTTCCATTTCATGCAGTTTTCCAAAATTAACCTGGCTTAGCTTCCTATATATGGAAATCACTCAAGGGAAAATTACTTCCCTTCTTCCTAAGGTATTAAATTTGAAATTGATCCAAAATAAAAGGTTTTCTCGGTGTGTAGATCAACTGAAATTGCAAACTGTTGTAACGGATACAATACTGTGTCGATAAAATAGTACCAAATACGAAATGCATATTGTGGTTTAACAAACAGTATGTATATTCTATATATGAAAAGGTACTAAATAGTACAAGACACAATACGGCTAGACAATAACCGCCTCTCAATGTTCTCTCAATTTGGTAAGATCAACTAAATGAATGACTGTTTCCGAAATTCTTACCGTTCTTCAGCTTATTAATGGCATTCAGTATATAATTTTAAAATGGTCTTAGTAATGAAGTAAATTACAATGATGGCAGCACTTAGATTATGGAAAGAGAATTTGAAGAGAAAGCCTGTTGACATCGTTCATTGACATCGTCATGATCCGTTCACTTGTAAACAAGTATCGCTAATACCACCACTGCAGACACTAGAAAATTATATCATTATTACTAGCAGTCGTAATCATAAAGAAAAGTTTTGTTTTCTCTAATGACGTCTCCGGCATTTCTCCTGGCTTACTTGTTTATACACATGCTGCTGCTGCTTGTACACATGCTACAGTGAAAAATATAATAATATTATGGAAAAACATTTCCAGAACTTCCACCGTCAAACTATTCGAATTAAAACCCATGACTTTTGCGAACACCTCTCACTCCTTCTTATCTTCAATCTAGTTTCTTCTCATCTCTGCTTTGATTCCCACGTCATGTTAGAGACAACATAGAACAGTAATTCCCATTTCCCTCACTTTCCCTAAACTCCCGAATCAGATTATAAAATACGCAAAGTGTGTAGTGTTAGTATATGAAGGAGCTTGCCGTGATCATTATCATCATCATTAGGATAGAATGGATATTTTCACCTCGCTGATTTTCTATAGTTATTATTCCATTGTACCGCTAGCAGTTTTGCTAGTTGATTTCCATAATGAATATTATTATTTCTATCGGTTCTCTTGCTATATACATCGTTGCTTGCAGTACTGCAAGCGGGATGATGGTGTCGAGGAAGTATAACTAACGGAAAAACTTTCTTTTCTCTACGCATTCACACTTTTCCCGTAGGGATTCTCTAGTCTGCTGGCGGAGTCAGTGCTAGCAGAGAATTAAATTTTACACTTCTCATTCTTCATCCTCAATTTGGAAAGTTACTTTAAGCTTTTTACATGCGTATATAGGTAGGCACATCTATATATGCATTTACCTATGCACACAAACAGTAACCTATTCATGCATTCTACTTGCTCACAACACATTCAACATTATAATTACATATTTGCTTCGAAAAAACTTCGCCAATGCAAGAATAAAAACAGACACAGACGTAGTGCTACCAGACTTGCTTATCAGATATTATGTGAAAGAATATATCTAAGAAACTACAGATAAGTCACGGTGAGTATGAAGCCAAAACGCGACAGTAAAAATAATGAGCTACGACGACAAAATTTGACCCTTAATGGAGAAGTGTGTAGGAATGTGCATCATCATATTATGTGCTCTAAAATAGAACAACAGCTAAAAGAAAGTCTGATAGTGTTTAGCCGTGATTCTATGAAAGGAGAACTCAGACTAAACTAAAATGGAAGGCAAGGCTATGCTTTATTCTTGTCCCCGTTTTTGGAAAACGGTGACAAAATACATACAAAGAGAAGAGTATTGTAAGGAAAAGAGCAAAAGACAAGATGACAGAAAACACAGACAGGGGTTTTCTTTCTTTCTCGCTTTTCTTCAATACAACCAGTTTTTACTGGTTGGTTCTAAGTCAACACCGCTTTTCTTGCTAACAAATCAGACGGTAAATATAGTCGACATCGTGAGTAAAAGCAAGATGTGAAGAAAGGGAGCGAAAGTAGGAAACAGGACCGATTCCATTAGCTTCAAACAAAAAAACTTCCACACGTTTCCGGCTGTTGTCGCTGTATTGCAAGGAGAGTAGGAAGCACTAAAACGTATGCATTCATTTGATATTTTTGGCATTAGAAAACATTCATGGAGGGAAAATAAGCAATGATCAGCACCTAAATTAGTGGGAACTCGCTCAAATTAAACAATAACAGCTCATTTACATTTACACGACACCAGATCTAACGACTGTACACGATGTGTAGATAGTCGTTATTGTAAAAATGTATGCTTCGCGAAAGCATTAATTCATCATTGAGTGTCATTTTAACATATTTATCTACTAAATGTATTAGGTATGTATTTACAAAGAATAATCTACCAAAGCAAACTGTAGAAATTCACTTCAAACTCAGGAGATGCTTGGTGGATTTTAAACGAACGTGCTTATGAAATGGGAGAAGTAATCATGCAATCTCAATATTGTGAAGGACATGCGATCATTGCATTTAGGAGAAAAAGTATTTTAGTGACAGTTGAAAAAACCGTGTCTTAAATTTCAACCCAAAATTGGGAACACGATAAGAAATGAATTTTGAAGACGAATATGAACGAGGTTTCACTCTATTCCAGAGCCCCCCTCAGAAGTCGTAATCTTTTACAAGTTTGAGTTCAGTATGAATATGAGGAATCTATTACTCTAAAAGTATTTTACCTTGCTCTCTCCTCTCTCCCTCGATTTACGTTTTATGTTGATGATCCAATTTTTAGCAAAGACGATATCCATCCATATAGTGTATTTTAGTCCATTAGTTGAAATTAGTTCTACAATTTTGGTCATGCTTTTACCACCGTTTGACCATACCGCATACTTTCTCATTCCGCTTCTCCTCTTGGACTGCTATGCCCTTTTATGTAGCCAGTTAACTATATATGCTCTTGCAAATTCCACTTGCCCTCATTTACGTAAAGCATAGATATTTACGCATAATATATAGAGAGATTTAAGGATCGGCAGAACTACGAACTACATTATAGGAAGCTCAACAACATGCCAGTGCAAATATCGCTAACTCTCGTCCCGCATTGTATTCACTTTATCATAAGTAAAAAGCTCTCCACCCTGTCATTCACATGAGAAAAAGGCCACTTTTTCAAAAAACTGTCTCTTGAGCCTTTTACTCTTTTTGAGAGGAAAAGAGAGCTTTTCTCCTTCACGTAAACACAATGTGTGTGCGTGCCTGTTTGCTTTGTCCCATACGTATCATATTTCCTCCCTTGTTGACCCCGTTACTTTATTTGCGGTTGTTTCAGTTGGCTTGCGTATTCAAACTACAGACAGCTTTTTTGGTGTACTTTGTATTTACTGAAGGTACTAAAAAAAGGGCATTGTGTAACACATAGAGCTCGACAGCTTTTCCTCTGGTACTTAAGCGGATGTAAAAAGGAGTTTAAAGGAGGTCAAAACTCCTAAAAAGGAAATAAAGCCCTGTTAAATGTAATATCAAATATTCATCGAAAGATTTTTGTAGACTAAAACGTGGGTGGACGCAGCATAATATACTTCTTATATAATATTCGTATATTACGTAAACAATACGTTTAAATATAGATATTTAGTCTATATTATGCTATATGCATTTTGTATATAAAGCGAGGCGGTTTTATCAAGATTATGAGATTATGCCGTTGAAAGGTTTGTGATTTTTGTAAGATTTTAGAGTTAGATCATCTATTACATATCGTCGTGATAGTTGTGGCCTCAGATGTTAGAGGTTGCTCTTTTTCTTCGAAAAAGTGAACAGCTCTCTTTATAGCTTATTTCCCCTATTTTCTTTTAATAATCTTTCTTTGGAACCAACTTTGATTCATTCTGTGCCAAACAACTGGCTAGTTCGTGGGTTCTATTCCTACCGGCTGCAATATTAAATAATCCTTGTTTGGAAAACAATAAAAAGTTAAATTAATTTTAAAATGTAAAATTCCTTTTTCTCCTTTTAAAAATGTTCACCAATTTTCGATTATCTCAAAATCAATTGTTTGGACTGAACTTTACCATGCAAAACCAACGTGCACTGAGCGATTTAATGTAAGCATGTGTTCATTATAAATTTGTTTTTCATATCCATATACATATATATTCGGGACATTAAAAGCTCCCAAGTCCCTGACCTGGTTTTGATATTGATTTTTTTTAGAAACTTATACCTTATTGGATTTCGTTGTTTCTTAATCCGCCAGAGTCTAAAATAGTGATGATGATAGTGCGAAAAGTAGTGAATAAGTGCGCATAAAATAACACTAATGAAAGTTTGATCTTTTTCTCCATCATACCTTTAATATACGAGAGGGAATTATCAGGTTGAGAACTGGGAAAGTGAATGAACGGAATTCCAAACGAGCTGCGCTGACATTGAATTCTTATGTAGATTAGATGATTTTTTATATCACAGTAGTTTACTTACACAATGAGTATTATACTAAATCTATTTCGTATCATACTAACTACGAAGTATATTGATTCAGTTAGAGCAACAAAAGGGTCTGTGATCAGTTTGCCCTCAGAATCAAAGAAACCGAAAGACAATAAGGATGTACGTTTTCATTACTCCCGTACATTTAGTAAATGGAAAATTTAACCTAACATGATTTTCATCCTCAACATGTAATCAAGGTTTTCTAAAGAATGGATTTCTACATGAGTTCTGTATTCATATGCTTTCACTCATGAACTCTTTCTTGCATTCTAATTGCCAATTATCTTAAGTACCTCTGAAAGGGACAATGGAGTTCCCGTACTTGTTCTATGCATATACCCACTTTGCATTTATTTTTCAAGTAGCAAAATTGCGATGGAATAAAGGCTCCTTTACTTTCTCCCGCGTTCTCTTCTTCCTTCTATCCTTGACTAGGATAAATAGGATTTTGATTTATATTCCGTGTGGAACCGAACGGAAAGGATTATGTATCTGACCTGATACTACCAGCACGTTTTCTTCGTGATTGGAAGACTTTCAAATGAAATTAGTCAATGTTGACGTTTGTTAGTTGGTGGTAGAGCAACCTCTATCCATTCACGTACATGTAAGAATGCTCAAGTTACGAAATCTGCGGGTTAAAGAGGCGACTCCGCATTGAGCAAAAACACCAACCACACCAGTGAGTCCTGGTAATGTGAATACGTACCTGCAGTGCTGATAGTATGTAGGCCCATGCAGACAGGGACAAGAGCGGATGTTCTCTTTTTTTTACCTTATCAAGCATAGTAGTCATTTTGGAGCCCTATTGTTTTCAAGATTCATTATGATTCTTTTCTTCTCTCTCTCTCTCTCTCTCTCTCTCTCGAATGACTTGATTCTGTCCAAATTTCTAACTAAATCATCTTGACTTATTTCAGCTTTTCATAGAAATGATTTTTTCCGTTCCAGCAATATATTTTTGGCAACAATGGATGTGACATAAAGGAAATGATTGCAATGCTTACTTCAACCTACAAATTCTGTAGATGAACTACACATGATTTACTACACATAAAATAGATCATCCCTTTTTTAAGATCTCGGATGGTGGTCGTGGTACTTGGAAAGATAAAATATTTCATGTTTTATCTTTTCAAATGATATCATCTCATCCGATAGAATAGCCACTTTTTGCCTTCGTACTTTGATCTTTTTTTTCCTTCCTGGGATTGAGATTTCAGATATTATATGAGATTTTTCTCTTTTTGATTTATTTTTCAAGGAAGAAACGAACTGTTTTCACAATCAACTGTAAAAAATCACACGGTAAATAAGACGGTTTGTGTTATTATTGAATTCAATATATATTCCTCTGTATACAAATAGAAACACAATTCCATCTTTCCCCAGTCACATAAAACGACTACAAGGCAGTATTCTTGATAGTGTTGATGACAATAATAAAAAAGCAAAAAATCCCATTATTCCACCCACCTACAAAACTCGGAAACTTGTTCAATGTGTCTTTATCGTTCCTCTTTCTCATTTATATTCGCATATAATAATAATAATAACAATAATAATAAGGGCGATCATACACATCGTAACGGAGTGACTGCAAAAATGGTAAATAAAATGAGACACAAATTCATTCCTGCCAATATTCCGACTTTGGCAACAATATTTCTTTAGATGATGCTGATCCTGTTGTGATGATCTATTTATTATATGAACTACTAATGCTATTTATGTGCCACCTTGCATTCACGTTATGAAATCCATTTCCCTCTCAAATCCAATTCTCCAACTTTATTTACTATTACTTTTTTGTGACAAAACTTGATCACTGATAAAGAGAGAAGGAGAAGGAAAAGTTATCAAAGGTTGATATCTTCCAACCTTACCCAAACAATGATCATACTTTTTCTCATCTTAGCTGAGCAAACAAACATGCTATATTATTATATATTTTTATGATGGACCATTGAAAAAAAATTCTCTGCTCCTGAAAGAGTGAGAACAGGGATATACCTGCGTTTATATTTTTATAATAAAAATAAAAATATCATAATATGTAATAATAAAAATAGGAATGTAGAGGGGAAAGAAAAGAAATCCCATCAGCAGAAGTAGAAGAAGAGAAAACTTGTTACATTATATTAGATGTCTTTTTTGTGTGTAGCTTTTAAATCAGTGTGGAGTGTGGAGGCAGAATGAAAGGCCCTTCTTCCTTTTCTCCCTGTGGTTCTGGTTGACGGTGATGTGGTGGATGTGGTGGTGCTAGTAGTGGTGCGTAGCACAAGTTCTTATATAGCCTGATTCATCGTAATTGTGAAATTATATATAGTTTTTTGTGCTATTCAGCAGGTCTTTATTTGTCGAGTTCTCAAAGCTCATCTGGTTCTGGTTAGCGTGTGTCTACTTTTAGTATTGTGTGTCTACCTTTGGCTTTTATATGCGTGTGCTGCCTGTATAAAAAATTGCAAAGAGGAGACGAGGGGTTGGAAAAAAACTGGCAGGTGAGATAATAAGAGAAGCGCGCTAGGAAAAAGTAATCAGACTGCTACTGTTATACTTGTTCCCACTTCTATTTGGTTTCGTTCTACCGTTCGCAAGTCAGCCATCTGGGAAGGGATCAAGACTGAAGGAAAAAGTTGTATGTTTACGAATCTCTAGAGAGAACACTCCTCGCGTTCCTTCCAACTTTTCCCGGAGGTAAAAATTGTAGAAACGGGCAGGAAAAAAGAAGGTAATAATATGTTGGATGAAGGCATGATATAAATATGCAGGGGGGAACAGGGAGATTCAGCCTTTCCTTTACAGGTTAGTTGAGTTCTCCTTAGTCCACGTGTGGTTTCGGTCTTTCTTTATTGTTCCGTCACAGGAGGCTGGATTCTCGGACGGCTCTGTCTATGTGTTTTGTAATCTCTCCAGGTCTTGTTTTTAGTGAAAAAGCTGGAGGGAAATCAGGCATAAACAAGTTATCAAAAATAGAAACTTAGTGAAAGGAGGAGTGGTAGAAAGAAAAATACGCAGCTGATGCTCATGTCACCCTTATAATGGGCTTTTATTTCTATTACATTACAGTATTATATCGTTTTGTGCTGGCTGGGGAAAGTTTCAGCTAAAGGAGTTCTCTAAAAGTATGCACATGAATGTTCTTTTCATATATTCCGCAATGCCGTTTCTCAAGTTTATGTATTTTCACCAAAATTATTTTGTTCATTTTAAAAGGTTGAAAAGCATAAATTCTATGGCTGTTGAGTTCACTACTAGAAAATACCTGACAACTTTTATGAGTCTGCAATTGAAAAACTACCATACACTAAAGCAATATAAGTAATGATTACCTAATTTAGATTAGTATAAATCAAAACCTTTTCATAATTTCACGAACGTCTTTTTTTCAATACTGAAAATTATACATATCTTCATAATCCTGCCACAAACTATTGTTTCAATCATAGAACTAAAAATTTAAATGTCATGAAATGCACATTATTTACGTTCGAATAACCGTCCTAGTTTTAGGTTCCAGTTTTTAAAGCTGACACACTGGATGGACTCGAGAAAGTGAAAGTACCACACGGAAAGTTAAAAAATAATTGAAGACATTTGCACTTTTAAGATACAGATAAAGAGATTGAAAGGGAAATGTACTGGTGGAAGTGATTAAAGAATACATGAATAGACATTTGAGTTTAACCGCATAATATGAGTCTTGTTTGTTTTTATTGCTATTAAAAAAAGATTATGTATGTGTACCCATATATATGTAACATGCACATCAAATTGAAACAAACCAAGATTGAAAGTCAGATTTGACTCTACGAGGCATAGAAAACCATTGGCTAACCATAGTCATAGATCAAATATTGCAACATTAAAACCAAGCGAATTACCAGGCCATTCATAATATAAAAATAAACTAAATTGATTACTTCTCATTAGCTGCATGAAATATTGTTATAGAGTATTTTTGTGACGTGCCTATAATATTAAATATATATGTAAATACATTTCCTGAATAAGGCAAAGCCAAGGCGCAAGATGTAATACAGATACTACGTATCTACGTACGTACAAATGGAGCAAATGAAATCATCACCGCAGGTGAAAGTACATCCTTCCAAATTAATATCGAGAACGGTAAATACTCCTGTCTGAAGGGAAAACGTATCGTGTGTATAATCCTATAATCAGCTTAGGTAATGATAATATACTAACTAACTACTAAATGCACAAATGACTTTTTTACTCGTTCTTTGCCTCTTGACAAGTATAACATTTATCCAAGCCGCAGTAAAATTTAGAGTTGCAGTTAATAAATTTTCCCAGAGGCAAAGAATTGCGGCTGCGAGCATAAAATAACCCTGCCACCTGAAAGAGTACCAGTAGCAGCTGTTCCAAACACATGCATCAAGGAAAAGTTATTGCCCAAAACATACATTAAATTTAAGATATATTTCACCTCAAACTACAGAAAACGTACTAGACGTGTGGTGCCACAGCAGCTTTTCAGACAGTAATTCATTCCTCTTGCATTATTCCAAAACAGCTTCCAAGTTAATGTATCCGGTCAACTCGGTTACATCTCCTGCTTTCTACTCCTTCATTATTGGATGAGGCAAAATCTAAAGAAACTACATGTCGCAAATGTATCAATACATGTTGTGATGTTCCAGAGCGTTTAGCCCGATAATAATAAATGTGATCAAGATAAAACTAGAAGAAAGCTCGTTTCGATTTTTTCTTTGCTCATTCTCTAAAAGTTACAAATTATATCAATGAAGCAAAGATATCTCTATATCTGTCTAGATCGATAGTAAGCATACTGACAGTGTGTGAATTTAACTAGAAACCAGAAACACATCTACCACAAAAATAGTCCACGCCTATAAAACACAAAAAAAAACTTTTGTCTGAAATTGTCACTTAAAATACTTTACTACTAGAAGAAACGTAAAGTCACTTACTTTACCAGATTTCTCTTCGCATGAATATATTTTTAAACCCACCGTTTTCGGAACAACGTTAACCTGCATATGTAGGTATATTTTAATTAAATACGTACAATCCATGTAATGACAGGGCAAAACGGAGATACATAATGATTATTAATGATAAACGAAGTACATATAACTACGAACTCAATTTTTTCTTGTGGTTAGCCGTTGTCGAAATCTGGTATGTATTTTCCCTAAACAAACGTACCGGTAGTAAATACTTGTTGACTGAACTAACTTTTGCGTGTATATTATTTTATTATGCACATCATTCTATCATTACTGCTTAACTACAAATAAACGTTGTTCATGTAAAAGTACCTATTTTTATTAATATAAACCAACTTACAGGTGCGTTAGCTCATGGTGAGTTCGCGAGCAATATACATGTTTTGGGGCATTGTGAGCCTTCGTGTGAATGAAATTGCTTGCAAAGGGAAGTGAAAGGCATGAACAACGAATGCGGATATTGAGGAAACGATTTGTTCCTCCTGACAATTTGATGCTGTCAGTTTCTTACTCTCGTTAAAAAAACCCTTTCAATGTGCTTCCAACACGAATTCTGTTCACACGAAGGTAGAAGATATTTTGTAAGCATTTTGCGCGTACGTGTATCGCATTCGGTTGACAGGTAGATATTGCAAGGTGCTAACTGTAAAAAATGGGTTTCATGCATAATATTCTTATGTTCATGGAAAGCATGTAAATGGCTCTAGTGATGTAACTGTGAAGACATTAAAATAACAAAAATAATAAAGTGCGACATTTCTTTTCTCTCTTTTATCATCTGTTCACATTTTTAGGAGCTGAGTCACAGGCTGAATCGACTAAAAGAGCAAGTTCAGGATTTACACCGGGACGTGACTCTCCAGCGCGGTAGTTCCTACATTGCTCGTACGGACAGTGCTTTGAGAGAAGGTCTGATGTTAGAGGAACAGCTGAATCGTCGATATACGGAAATGGAGCAAATGAAAAAAGTGTTTGAAGCCCACTGGAATGAGCAGATGAGACAGGTTCGCGAAAAGCAGGATGTCTTTCAATCTCAGGTAAGTGACTCACCAAATAACCGTCTAAAAATATACCTATGGGTCTCGTAGATGGGTTTGGGACCATCGGGGAAAACGAAAATTGCTGAGGAAGTAACATGAAAAGGGGTTGTTTAAATGTAAAATATGTACACTAAGTTTCAACTATTTAAGAGAGTGAGAATTTGAAGCTGTAGTTAAATCCATACCGTCACGACCCTAGTGTCGTCATTGCGGAAATTCATCTCAAGGAAGTAAACCTCAGACATATCGTATGTAGTTATTTATACTACTACAGCACTCGTATGTATGTATCTTCTCTCGTTAATAGTGATTTTTTTTACGTCAAGAAAGTCCCGTTGTTTTAAGGATTGGAGAAAGTAGCAAGTGAAAGGGCCGTTTAGTGTAATATAGTATGTGTGACACTAGTTGGACATAGAAATCCGCATTTGCTTATTTGAGTATTTTCGTTACCATATTGCGTTTAGTTCTTACAAATATGGTGAGTTTAATTAATGATTACAAAGAGAAAAAAGTGGACTCTTTCATAGCATGAGGCATACATACGGACACTTGCACTGCATTGGAACATTGTCTGCATAGTCTTAACGAAAGCCTTTATATCTCTCCCAATGAAACTGGATGTAAATCTTATGAGTGGTTGAGGAAATCGTTAGCCAGACACGTAAGCAGGTTTATCTAGGTGCTACTCTAAAAGTCTTTCATTGAGTGCCTTTTACTTACATGAACAAACAACATTTTCCATTTTGGATCAAAATCTACCCTTTTGCCGGCAACAATGAACTATTTTTTGGTACGCTCATCAATCCCATTCAAGTCTCGCAACTAGACACTTCCTTGCTTCCTACTAGGAAAATTGAAGTAGTCGCTAGTAAATAAATTAAATATTATTGGAAACACACGAACTTTCGTTTTTACACTTTCACCCTATTCAGTCGGTATGTCTGTGATAAAACGAAAAACAACCTGAACTTTAGATCATGACGACATTGCTGACGATGATGATGAAGATCAATGATCAATTTGTGTTATTGACGAACCATTTTTGTTTTCAACCTTCTTACTTTTCCGTTTTCGCGTCAGAACATTTGATAGGTGCTAAAAGGGGGATTATTACAAGGATAAGGTTTACGCAACTTAGGGATTTCATCCAGTTTGTCTAAAATATTTTGAAAATAATATATTAATGTTTTTTTTTCAAAGATATACTTTTTTGTTTCGTCACTTTTTTTGCAAAACAAACGACGTCAGAACCATTTCGACAGGAGTCAAATATAGTTTTTTTCTGTGTAAAATAGGACAGATCCACATGTAAGTGAGAAAGACCACCAAGGAAGAGCGTGTGCGTGTAATTTTCAACTTCAAATGATATTTTTTTCTTTGGTAGACACGGGGCAATAAATAATGGCGCATTGCCCAATAATAAGAATTTCGCAATCACACTTTCATATCGAAATGGAGAACTGAGACGCGATTCATGTTTTTCTTCTATTTCATTTGATCTAATGTTTTCGCTGCTAGAAATCTTATGAAAATTACATTTTCCCCGAATTTAATGTTTCACAATCGTTTGTATCTACCAATCAGTGTTTGTGAGTACAACAAATTACGTCGAGTTAACAAACAATACTTTCTTTTCGGAAACTACATATTACACAGATTGGCATATTCATAAAAACCCAAAAAATAATAAAGCTAATACACAGCCTTATCATTTGGTATCCCACTTACAGTTGATGAAAGGAAAATAAAAGTGATGTTTATCTCTGTATATTATTTTCTACATTCCGCCTAGCTTTTCATAAAGAGTACCAAACGGGAGAATTATGAAAATGTAGATTTCCAACTACTAACAACTCTTTCATCTCCTATTACTACAGAAAACATCAAGTGACACAGCAGAATTGAAAGAAAGCTTCCATCAACTGACAAGTGCACATGAAGTGGATATGTTACATTTTGTTTGAAAATGAATTGAACCAAAATCTTCAAAAACCATAACTTCATGATGCTAAGCTAAAATAGTGAATACCAATAAGCACGTCATGTACAAATCTTAATGCGCAGGATATAAACGTAGTTGCAGTTTCGGAAAAACGCAATAATAAAATAATACTACAGGAGGGAAAGTAGCGAAACCACCAAAAGAGTCCATTTCCTGAGAGAATTCATAAGGATAGAGTGAAATTCGTCTACGACTACGACGAGAGGCTTAGAGAAGAAAAAAGACATAGACACATAACAATACTACTATGTAGGTACATGTATAAGCGCACGGAGAAAAAAGTGAAAGAAGAACATGATTGATTGTATTATTTTTCAGTAAAAGTCAAGGAGAATGGTAAAAGTGGTGTGGCGGCAACACTGGTGGTTGGAGTAGTGCTGCTGGTTATGAGACATACTTGGTGGAGAAGTTGATATATACATATAAGGAGTAAATACATTATGCATTATCGTAAGGGCAAGGTAGTGGTGGATGCTGCTGGCTGGTAGCGAAAAAGTGTTTTTGTAGTCTCTAGATCTAGAAGCACAAGTGCACACACACAATAAAATCCATCTGCGTCATATATATCTACAATGAGACATTTTTCATTTAACATATAAAGATGGTGTCAGTGTTGTAGCCTTATATACCTACGCATATTTTGTAACACTACCTTTGAGCTTGATGACTTGAAAGCATGTATTTATATGAAAACCTACGCTTTTACACATCAACGTGTACGATTATATAATTTTCAAGTACCTCAGTAGTGTACAATGTGTAAACTGCTAGTATGAAAAAGTGCCGTGAATTCAGTCATGCTTGTGTATATGGAAAGAGAAAGTGAATAAACTACATTTAAGTTTGAATAACTACGCGTATTCATATGCTTGCTGAAAAGGAAGTTGTTGGAAGTTGGAAATCAGAATGGTGTCATCACGATCATAGAAATCATTCACATATCTCAATCTTCTTATCATCAGTTATTTTTTCATTTATATGAACATATATATTATGCCGATAGATTAATGCGGGATACAGTTTTGTACTATCACTTGTATATGATGGCACTCTGATATTCCTGAGTTTTGCTGTACAGGGTAAATCATAATATAATGCATATCATATGTAGATAGAAGTGCAATATACGTTTTTTGACCAAAATAAAAAAGGCAAGCAAAGAATTTCTACTTTAATTTCAGTTAAATACAGTAAACGCGGTAAAAAGTCACTTAGCATACCAGCTATTTAAATACAGTTACTTTCACCAGAAAGAGAAAGCACAGCTTAGAAAAGTTTGGCGAATGCTTGTAGTAGCGTATGTAGAACCGAGTTTTTTGACTCTAGTGTCGTTTTAATTCTGATGGGATGGGAAAAAAGTTCACTTGAAGGACCACTTCACGTTTTTAGGTTAAAACTATCTCTCACTTTAGTCCTGAACCTGTCTTTTTTTCTAACATTTTTAGCTCCCTAACGTTTATTGTATGTGCGTGTTCTCCTTTTTGCAGATGAATGACTTGCTGTCGCTACGATCTGAAGTGAAGCAGCTGAGCAGTCTCCTGCAGCAACTTCAGTCATTTTTGAAGACGATGAGTGTATCTCATCAGAGCCAGCAACATCATTCAGGTGGAGGAGGACCTACAGATGGTCCAAGTGGTGGAGGTGCAAGTGGGGGAGGTGGTGGAAGTGCTGGAGCTGGTGCTGCTGGTGGAACAAGCGGTGCTGGAGGGGCAAGTAGTTTTCAAGGACCTCAAGCCAATGTACAAGCCACTGCTGGCACTGCAACTCCAGGTCAATCAGCTCGACCTCAACAGTCTCAACAAATGGGCTACGACAATAAATCATACCATCTGTCTCCTTCGTTGGATCCCCATTCTCGGTTTGTCTCTCTTTTCGACTTTTTGACAGACTTTTGCCTCTTCTTTTTCTCTCTATTTCCGCTTTCTTTATCCTATTGTATCGATAACTTAAGGCAAAGCTGGTTTAGCCTTGTTTTTCAGTGAACCAAGAAAATACATGCATAATAGCTGTTATTATTGTGCTTTTGTTGTATCAGTACAGTTGTATCTGTTTTTGCTGTGATACTATATTTTTAGTGATAGCGTTGTACATGATCCTCAGCTTTATTCCCTTGCCTTCTTCCTTCTTTTTCCTTTCACTTTCGTGCATTCGTATAAATCCACACCAAAGCAAGTATCGTCATACTATCTTTCGAAGCCCCTTGGATTTTGTTTTCTCGTGAACAAGAAAGAAGGAAGAAGAGATCAAGACGTAAATAATAACTTACCTAGCTATCTGTAAAAAGGCACCCATGCTGCCCGGGGACAAGCATGAGGCAAGCGTTTCACTTATGCATTTGTGTACTTAAAATACGAGTACAAAATAGCTGGGAAAAAGCATTATTTGCTATACAAATAGTATAATGGACAGGAAAAATCGCTTTTTCGGGGAATTGGGAAGGAGACAGCAGACAGATGCAAAAAGTAGAGCTTTGTTAAGAAAAAAGGATTTCCTGGTAGACACATTTCTCGTGTATTTGCTAGCTGGCATGTAGTTTCTTGTATAAAATTTGTAAGGACATGAGAAACTTTGTCAGTTTTTATGCATGTACAACTACCTAGACATTATTCTGGATTTTCATGACATAATCCTATACATCTACTGTGTCAAAAGTTTTATATTATATTTTTATTACATATATTATGTTATTGTGATTCCAAAGTTTATTTTGTTTCACCCATTGTTAGAAAGAAGCATTTTTAGTTTAATATTTCTACCATTTATGAAAGCTCGGATAAAAATGCGAAAGAAATTAAATTTTACTAAATGAAAGTAGATGAATGATTGGAGGTCCTTACCTATAAAGCTTAAGTAGCATAGGGCTTAAATACTTTCACCTTCAATAATAGGTTATAAGGTAATCGAGAAGCAGATCCTATGTCAGCCGTCACTGAAGGCTTTCCATTCAATCACATGTGTTTCGATTCCTGATTCCTGATGTCGGCGTGTGGTTCTAAATAACACTAATCCCGCGCCCTAATTCCTTTCAAAGTACTATAAGTAGTATTACGTTTACGTAAATACTGAAGAAAACGCTACCTACATAAATATAGGTGGATTTTTTACATCTCTGATAGTGTCGAGGAATTTGGAAGCGACCTAGAGATCCAGAATAATGAAAACTTTTTCTCTTAGGTTCATTTTTATCAGGGCCAACCTTTTATTTATTTCTTTATTGCAAAAAATAAGCCAAACGGAGCTCGCTTCACTTTTCGTTTGCACTCTCTTTGGTGCTTGAGTTACTGTTAATTTCCTAGACACAAGGAATCCAATTTAATGTGAAAATGGAGAGATAATTACTTCCTATGCCCCAAGGAATCATCTATCATTTTGTATACACTTTCTTGGATACATATTGCATGTACTCTGATATAGTCACAGAGGTTTACTTTTCACCAGAAAAAGATATCTCCGACTTTCGAATAAAATTATCGGCGATTCCTGCTGCATATAGGTTGTGAATGCCTTACGTATAACACATGAAAACGGATAGAAAGTAGCAAACGAAACAAAAAATTGGTTTGTGTTTCCCAAACTTTACTTTCTAAATACTTTGACGTAAACAGGAAAAATACATGCATACCAGCAGCCCAACGTAACATACAAAAGCCAAACGGGAAATTAAACTGTGGGGAAAGGATTTTCAGTATAGTTATTCGTGCAGGTACAAACTGATGTACTCATGTGGGTGGTCGAGCAAATAGAGTACTACTGTAGCTATTGGGATGTGATATTTCATGCAATTATTGAGCAGCTGATACAGGAGAAAAGTTTTCACTGATTAAAATCTGCGAACAAAAACTCTATTTGCAAATAGAGATATGCATGCTTTTTCCTCGCTTTCTCACTAAAAATAGATCCTGTTATAAAAAATCCTTTATAGATGGAACCAATATGGCTTAAATATCTTGTAATGATTCGATAGTCGATCGCGATTGTTTAAATTTTTTATGCGCTATGAAAAAAGGTTAAGTTTTGCTGCTCTTATTATGTTTTGATTTCCCCATTGCTCACTTGATATCTATAAGGGCACACTTGCAGTATTTTTATTTATTCAGTTCTCTATGCAAGTTAAAAGCTACAATATATTGGATGTGAATCATTGATAATGTATATATTATATGTTGCCTGCTGTTTTGACTCACCTGCTTACACAAAATAGATGATTAAGAGGCAAACGTGTGAAACAATAAACAATCGAGCTCATTAATGAGAGAATACCAGAGGTTATGGATTACATTAATGCGAAGTGGTAGTTGCTGCTCATATAGTACGTTGTTTTTATGGAAAATGCTTTTTTTAATTTTGTTGTTTGTATATCTTTTATGGTCTATAATATTCAGCCACTTCTTTTTTTACAGAGTCGAGACTAGTGCTCAAGTTACTCCGTCGCTGGGAGAAATGGCTTTCACATCGAAAGGTAACCAGCAACCACTTCACATTTTCCACTATTCTTCTCTCTAAAAATAAATTGCAGATTTCTTTCTCGCCTTCGTATTTTCGTTTTCCAAATGTCTGCTTTATTGGCTACTCACGGATAGGGAATCATCACGTGTGCATATAATGATCTGAATTTGCTGCTTTGTGTTGATGACAATGCTGGTATAAATACTCCTTGTTGTGCAATCTTCTTAACGATTCCAACTTCGTCCAGGGTCATTCCAAAAATAAATTTGCATGAACACTTGAACAATATTATGTACACTTGTTGTTCCACTATGATTTTCAATGATAATAGGAAAGGAGAGGTGGCGACCAATAATAAATGCATTGGTCTCAAGTCTCATGTCTAAAACCCTGTAATATATTTTCAGCAGTATGCTACATTGTTTCTTATAAAAAATTAAAACTGCGAAATTGTTATAAATCAGTTACCAACTATATTATTAATGGTATGGCTTAATATTTAACGTTCCAACTGATACGAGGTACAAAAACTATTTATTAAAACTACCTCCCTGTTCCGATACATCTCTCTTTCTATGTAAATGTTTATGGAGAAAGTTAAATATCTACATTTTACATAACATTATAATTGTTGCAAATGCCATGTACACATTCCATGGGTGCCAAACTACTGGTACATTCCAACATTATATTTTAATACTCTTTTTGATAATTCGTTTATCTCGTTTATATGCAATGGTACAATGGTACAGAAAAAACAAAAGATTGTGTTTGACAAGTCGTGTTGTAAGGCTGATATATTTGTTTCAACCTGTCTTTTCTTACGCACTAGTAATCTTCTTCCTTCTTCTGCTGAAATCTCCTTCAAAGGTGAATTTCACATCCTAAAAACTCTTGCTTCACACACAAATTCTCTTGAAAATGATAAAAAGTCGAAGAAAAGAAAACGGCAACCAATTCTGGGTAATAAACAAGAGACTCTGATAATAGCTCTTCTGGCAGAGACCAGAACTCGCATTATGTTATGCTATAATATATGTATGTAGAATATAGAAAGCATACATGCTACCTAGTTTTGTATATAAGATATTTCGAGTTCCTCTAATATTTTCTCATTATGTAGGAACAGGAGAGAATAAAGTTTAGCAGCAGCTCTTTCATTCCAACCGATAGTGTTGGCGACGAAGGTGATTATGGTGGGAAACGCTGGAGAAAAGCGTTCATTTTCATCCTCATTCCACAAAGTGTGTTTAAATAGAGCGGAGAAGTGAACAGTGAACTGAAAACCCCCTAGAGTTTGTTTTATTCACAGTTGCAGCAGCAGTTGTTGTTATTGCTGATAGCTATTAGTTTTCTCGGTTGTGGAAAAAGTGTAGCGGAAAAGGCTGGAGAGTAAATAGACTAAATCTCACAAAACGAGAACATTTTCGGTGGTGGTATCATCGTCACCAGGAGGGAATACCGAATGAACTTACTTCTTTAAGAGACCATACATCATCTAATGGCTTTTCAGGCACTAATACTTCTTATATTCCAATTCCAATCTATGCTCCAGTCCAGTAAACTTAATTTATTGGCATATTACAAGCTTCCCATATAATTTGCTATGTGCTAGCGGATGTACTACACTATATATAAATAACCTTTAAGGCATTTGTATACTCAACTCTTAAAATGAGCTTTACTGCTGTGCTAGTTTTTACCTTTGTTGAGATCCCCGTATCATCATAATCACTATTTCTACATCCGAAAAAGAAAATATATACGAGCTCACGTAAAATGCAATTCACAACATTTTTTTTTGGTACAGATATCCAAAAGTTCGTGACGAAACCCATTTGCCCTCCGTATCTCAACTTTCGTCGTATTCTTTAAGACGAGCTATAGGTAGCTAAAATACTGGAGCGAATTTCAGGGAGCAATTTTCTATTTTTGAAATTCTTATATTTTCCTTCTTATTTATACAAGCGTTTACCATCCCTCTGCGTGGCATATTTTGTTCATTCCGCTTGTTAGCCAAGAAGAAATGATGAGACCAACGCCAGTTTTTTTTAGCCCCAATGTGCCTCGTTTTTCTCATCCTCATCTAGCTTTTAAAACTTTATCATTGAATATTTTCTTTCTCCTTGGGTTCCTTCTCATGCTTAATGGTTACAGAAGTATGAAGGGCACACTTCTTCCAGTACAATATTTTTTTATAACAAATTCCTACTTCTTCATCGTACGAAGTCCGGAAGACTAGTAGACAAGATTCTTTTACTACCAAGTTGAATACAAAGTTTCCGTTGACTTTCCCCCTCCCTGAAATTTCTGCAACACCTTTTTTCATTCATTTTCTCGGCTGCCTCATACACGACACTTTTCTATTTTATCATACTTCCTCTTTCTCCACTTTTTACTTTCCATAGAAGAAAGAAACCACGCTTGCCGTGACTTTTTCTCTCTCAGTATCCATCTTTTTTAAAGAAAAATATGGATACAAAGCTGCATAAAACGTAATATTTTTGCTACCACTAGTGCTGCAGCCTCGGACAAAGTAGCATTACTAATAATTCGGAGGAGTCTCTGTTATTCTGCGAAAACTACTTTTCATCCTTCTTTTTTTCTTTTTTCCTTTTTGCGTTTTTCACTTTAGTGTAAGCGGAAGTAGAAAAGATGAAGAATACACGAAATAAGCGCAAAGGCTTAAACCGGTGAAGAATAAAACTTTATATTGTTGACTTCTTTTATTCTGTTGCTGTTTCATACTTGCTGCATAATAGCGCTCAGAAAATTGAGTTTTTCTTTTCGATCACTTGGTGCATACACATTATGGCTGTATTATTCTCCTACTTGCTCCATCCATCCAGTAATGTCTGGTATGCATGGTGTCAGGATCAGAAGCAAAGAGAAGTAGATAAGGTGATTTGAATAATTGAGATAAGAGTTTCTTTCGTTTTCTGCT
>JAQIXW010000233.1:0-38128 GCA_034700685.1 Willowsia buskii
GGTGAATGATGTTGTCAGTGCCAAAAGCGATGTATGTGCTGTATCGACTTTAAGCGGAACAATGTGCATGTCTCCATTTTGCTTTAGTTGGAGAGTTATTTATTTATTTTCATCAAACGATGATATGCATATGTGTACATTTATTTTCATATTTGAAGAATCTTATAACGATAGGAGGAGTTATTGTATGTGGCTTGTTTGTCGCTTTTGGCCTTCTGGGAAACTTTTGAGCGAATTGATGCAGAATGGTATGAGAAACAAATTGCTTTTGGTAGAATTTTACATTTTTTTGTAAAGCAAAAATGGTTGTTGGCGGTCGAGGTGTTTATGATAACCAAGAATTTACGTGCTTTCAGTCGAACTGTATATGGATGCTAGTTTACATTACGACTGCTGGGAACAGTACAAGCACGTGTACAAAATGGTAGTGAGATTTTCAAAACATTAAAGAACATTTCACTCCCAATGGGATAGAATTTATGATTACAAAATTACTACTTCTCTAGTGCCGTCCTTGATGATCACGATGCTGATGAGGGGAAAGATTCCCTGTCATAAACTTCCATGAAAATATATGTGTAGCAGTTTAACCAACGTTATTTTTCAAATGGGATGAATAATGGATGTTTCATTTACTATGATGGCATAATGTGTATTCTCAAATGTCTATACATGTATCACAAATTTGTATAAACGCTGCTCAATAAAATGCAAGAACGTATTTAGTTTGAGGGTAACAAAATTTAAGTTTTGAAATTAGAAAATTCATTGAATACCCTTTATATGAGATTTTGATATAAATACAATTCAAATCATAAAAGAGTTTATACACAAAGTGAAATAATATGTTAAATATTTGCAGTGTATTGTTTGAATAATAGTCTAGCAAAATATAAAGTTTCGAAGACTTGGCAGGCATCGCTCATTATTGATTCGCAAGAGTCCTAACTCTTATAATTTTTCTTTCCTAATTTCTTTTAAACAGCAAATGAAGAGCCTAAAGTTGTGTTTCTCAGTTTCTGAGAAAGTGTGTACAGTGTACAGTCGTCGGTTTCTCCATTTTGTTAAGCTGCAATTATTGTCCTCTTAATTTGTCATATATTTCTCCGGCTTTTTCTTGTATCTTCTCATCTTAAGTTACGTTTATCATCATTTACCCACTATACTTTCCTTGTTTCAAACAAGCCAGTATTTCTTCCATCTGTAAAAGGACACGTACGAGAAATGTTGTAGAAAAGAAGTTTCTTTTAGAATCAAGTGAAACAGTGAAAGTAACATGCTCCTTGTTAATTTTTTTTTGTTGCCGGACAAAGTTATTACTTTTTGTTACAATAATAATAATATTGTGTTCAAAAGTACTATAAGAAGGGCATAGTATATATAGCGGTGCTAGTGCTTTCTTCTTGTAGTCCTTATTATATACTCGGTAGTATCCTTTTCCCTCTTCAAATGTTTTCTTTGCATTCAGTAGGAAATAGTCCACAATTCTCCGTCATTATGTTTATTTAAGAGAAAAACAAGAATACCGAATTTTGTGGCGTGCACACACATTTATCTCAATGTATGTTAGTTTAGCGAGGGAACAGTACAGGCTAAACAAACTTGCTGAGTTGCTCACTGGCTATGAACAAAGTGTTTTACTTTTTCTCTCCATCTCTCCTCGCTGCTCTAGTGAAAAGTTTTATCTTTGTCGAAGAAGAGAGGGAGAGAAAGCAGTTCTTTACACGCAGATATGTGAAATCGCTCTGTCTTTGAATGTAGCAGGAGAAATAGTTTCGCGACAAGAAGTCTTCTCATGTGAAGTCTCCATGCTCCACTGCGTGAATACATGTGGAGACAAAACCATGATATGCACGTCTATTTCAGCAGTCTGTATGCATATATAAAGGCTTTTTATGTTCTTTTAATAATATGAGATTTACTCCCTATTAAGACATATAGAGACACAAATTTTTGGTTCATGGATCTCAGTTTAACCTTATTCCTTTCGTCGTTGACAGTCGCATTACAATAGCCAAGTAGAAGTAATATTTATCATTATAACTGTAAAAGCTACAAACAATGCTTTTTCTACGATCCCGTCGAGGGTTTTCCCAGTAGAGAATATGTCTTTGCTTATTCGCAAGAAGAAACGATACATAATGTCTTTTTTCCCTTTTGTTTTACTTGTTCTTTTAGCACTTTTTTCTCGCTCTTCACTTCAAAATACTTTCGCTTAAACTTTCTTGAGCTCACAAAAGAGATATCATGGAAAATGGAAGAAAAAAGAGGAGCGAAAAAAAGTTTTTTTTTGTTTGAAATAAATGCAACTCATATTTAAGTCACACTCTTATGAATTTAGTGGAGAAAATATTTGTATTGTATAATAAACTGGGTTCTTCAGTTATTATTATGATGGGTAAAGTACACATGTAAATACGTACCTACATTTTGTATCGAAACAATTCAATGATTTTTCCAAAACTAACGTGTGTATACACTATGTCACATACCCATATTAGGTAATGATATAAGTTTGATATTGTAAACATAATTATGAGTATAGAAGTTCATAAAAGTGTTTACTTAATGCAAATATTGATTTAAAGGGTACGAATTTCAGACTTAGTTTTATCCAACGTTGGTGCCAACGATTTTCAAGCACAACAAATTCTTTTCTCATTCAAAACTGAAGCTAATAATATCAACGCAACACTTTTCTACGAAAGATGTAAGTGTAAAAATGATGCATGTGTCCAATCATAGAATTTATTATTCAGAGTGGTTTCATTCAGGTAGCTTCACTGAATAAATATCCGGGTACACCTACACCTTTACACTACAGCAAACATGAATTTTTGATAAAGTGTAGCTCTTTTTGTAAGTAAGGATGCCAGTGAAGCGGATATTATTAGTTATGCTGTAAATACAAATATCTATTGATTCAACACCGAGGTTGTTTATCCAGTACTATTATGTATGTTTTGTCGCTACTATTTACTTGAACAAAGCAGAAAATATTTCATTTTAAAAGTTTGGCAAAAAGGAATGAATGGCTTTTCCATGTAAAGTTGAGTGTGCATTCTTGTTAAAACGATTTATTTATTGTAATGCTAGAATTCATATTGATGTACATATTACATAACAAAGCAAAACGAAAGTAGGATAGCGTAAAGTGAAAGATTGAATGTAATGGGAGCGGAAGAAGAGATATCGATTTAATGGGAATTTGTTTTCCACTTTTTTAATATTAGGATGGAAAATTGCGACATATGGCTGAGTTACAGAGATCTGTAGTGGCTGATCCAGAAACACGGCAGCAGCTTGCACAACAGATTGCAACATGGGAGGAAAATATAGAGAGATTACATTGCGAGCAATTCCGTTTAAGATGCTACATGGCCTCTCTTCAAGGCGGAGAATTACCCAATCCAAAGGTAAACAAACAGGAAAAGGATTTTAGTGGTGCAGAGTGCCTATTAGTATATTTAACTTGTCCATGTTTTTTTAGGAAAAAAAGAAGAAGAAAAAATATTCATTCTAAACTTGACGCTTTATTTTACTTTTTCTCTTTTTCATTTGTTTAGAGCTTGCTATCTCATGTATCGAGAACAACAAAGAACACGCTCAATCGTCTCGGAGTGTTCACGGTATCCTCATTCCACGCGTATGTTTGTGCCAGAAGCCCTTCCCTTTTGAGTAATTTATTGGCAGGTCGAGGAGCAACGAAAAGACGAGCTCCACTTCTCTCTCGCTCAAATAGCGCCTCTTCCAGACGTTCCCTTCACGTCTCATCATCTGAAAGGGAGAATGAACGAACTGCAAAAATTTCACTACCAGATAATCAGGTATGATTTCCCCTGTACACCGGAGTAAATTGGAATGTCACCATTATTCAAATAACATGTAAACATGATTCACTACTACGCTCCTATTCCCTCAGCAATAGCAACAACGGTGGCATATATCTCATTTCAGTTATTTTCGTTTTGGACATCTTGACTAACAACCCAAACATAAAACCATCCACCTTTATTATCTAAAGTATACATTGGAAAGCAAAATGATCAGTATAGACATGAAAACGAAGCGTGTGTTGAAGTCTATAACTTCACGAGTGATTACTGGTGATATGACTCGTGAAATGGGTTTGAGGAGAAAATTGGTCGACTTTTGCTTAAGCTCGTATCAAAATATCTAAAGAGTATTGTCGAGCAACTATATCCATTCAACCTATCCTTCAAGTCTACTAACGTTATATGCCTCCTTGTTCTAAAGCTTTTCTATGAAGGAATAATGGAGAAAATCATGTCTTGGTCCAAGAAAGATAAAAAAAGCAGCGCTGTCCAGCAGCGTTTTTTATAAGGTAAACATTATTGTAATAGAAGAACTGATTTTTATATTAAAACCCTTCTAGGTCGTTACCGTTCCGTTGAAGGATGCCATGTCAGTAGAAGAGTTTCTTGTTAGCGCATGTGCTCGCAAAGGATTGGCTCCTATGGAACATTTTGTGAGAGTGAAAAAGCGGCGAGACCTTCCTGATACGAATTATTTTGTCCCACATCGCAGCGATCTGATTGACACTTACGTAAGTGAAACTTCAAGCAGATATCTATCGTAATATTTTATCCAAACGTTGCAGACACATGTGTGACATTGCAAACAGTCCACCATTGTTATTGTTGCTCTTCATAACATTTTATCGAGTTCCTTTTTATTTTTTATAAAAAATGTATAAAATGCACACATGGTTGCACGTGTGTGCGCTCTTTGACTCGGAATTACGATAATACAAGCTTTACTGGTTTCTCTTTGTTTTATGACAGCTCTCAACTCATGAAGTGGTAGAAGTACGAGCAAAATTATTATACCAAGTTGAGCTGTCTCGAAGCTCATTAGACCAAATGTGGGGCTTTAGTGTAGAGGCTGAATTGGTGGAAAATGCGGACCGACAAGATGAATTGTGCTGTTACGTCAGTCGTGTGGAGGAGAGAAGTGTAGCCATGAGTAATGGTAATGATACTTTTCTCTTCTTTTTTTATACTCCCCAGTTTTAAAACAAAGTATGCGAGTTGTATGCAATAAAAAGTGTATTAATGCTGCTGTTCCTTCATGTATTGTTTTTATACAATATCATTATCTTTTCCCCTTCCTTCTTCCCCATAATAATATCATTTCGCAGTCAAGTGTATTAAGCTTTTCATATACAAAACCACGAGCAATAATGTAGGCAACCACCCTCACTCAACCATGTTGCTATACTGGAATAATCCTTTCTTTTCGCCACTGTAATCATCACTCTACCTTTATCTCTTTCAAAGAGTAGGAATTTCTATATATAATTTAGGGTAAAGAAACAAAATAATATAAACTTTCGTTCCAGGTACTACATTTCATGAATAACCAAAATAGTCCATATAGAGATCTGTGGAAATGTGCACATTACATACACGCGTGATAAGCTTATATTATGTGCCTTTCCTGGATACAAAATATTCATTCCATCGGACTGGCAAGAGGAGCACATAAGTACTAATTCTCTTGCAGAATCACACTACACTGTAAATTACAATGCAACACCATTTTCGTAGAGGCCTGTTCTAAAGTGGAAATGCTCTTTCAAAGTATTCAGTATTACTACGCCTTATCTTTGCTCATATCCTTTCCAATCAGATGTAAGAAGATGAAAACGGGAGAAATCCTTAATTTTATAGCATCTCTCCCATTCCTCTACATTTTCTCATGTGTTTCATAATATGCTGTAGCCAACAGTAGGGAAAAAGAAGAGATGTAAAAATGACTCATTTTCCATTTTCCTTCGAAGGGAGGAGAGAGGTAGGTGAAAGGATGTAGGTAAGTGTAAAAAATACTCTGGTTCTCTTGCATAAAGAAATTATAAGCTAGGACATTAGCTTTTAGCTCTTAGCATCTGTAATATAGCTAGCGGATATTTTTGATCGTGTTGATGGCGATATGGCTGAATGTGAGGAAGAAAAGTATTTATGCAATTAAGTGCAGAAAAGAGTTTTTCGGGAGGCAGTGGAGGCAGCCAACAACACTGTAAGAGGCTAAACTATAAAGCTGGGCATTATTATGCTACGACTCTCCTGGCTTAAGGACTTTCACTGCTTGTGGCAATGAGGCTCTAGCTAATTTTCATTTTCACCGTCTGTGTCTGCACCGTATTGTTTCTTTGTATGGTATTATATTTCCCCCTGTATAAGGAGACTCTGTGAATGCTATATTATGACTTGCTTCAAAAGTCCGTGCAAGTAACTGGAACAAAAAGTATTATGATGCCCTGAAGAAGACTGTGAAATCAGACTAGTGGAACTAATAAACTTGCACAGCATGATGTGGTGATGATGATTCAGGGAGGAAAAAGGGAATAAGCTTATATATAGTATACGGAGTGTGTTGAAACGGAATATTATCATTATTATTTACGCAGATGGTTTGGAAATGAAAAGTACGACTGAAAAAGATAATATTATATATAATATAATTGGAGCGTATCTACCGCTAGAACTACGACTATACAAACAAAAACGACATTCGGATGCATAAACAAAAGTAGAGAGAAAAGCTGTCGTGGTTGTTGTGAAACTTTTCAAGAAGATTCTATGTCGACTTGAGAAAACTAGAGTACTATATGTGTTTGCATATTAAACATTTATATTTAAATGTTAATCGCATGAAATTATTAATCCTGTGAAGCACACTCTCAGAGAGTCTCAAAGCAAACAAGTTGAAGGTAGTCTGACCGTCTGTATACTACAACGAACATTTCACTTTTTCTGTCATTATAATGTACTCACACTCACAACTTTTGGTAGTCGACCTTTACTCGGATTGTATATAGTGTGCTAGTTCCCAGAAATTATATATGTTTGCAAAAATTAAAAAATAATAAGCATATATTCAACTGACATTTCTAGATAAGTAAACACAATGCATGTATTCACCCGTGCAAGATTTCGTACAGGCTGAATATTTCACTACTATAGTTTCATTTTTATGTAGAGAAATCTTGAATAAGCAGAAATATATATGTCTGCACCGTGTAGAGAGTTTAACAGGATGTTGCCCTATCCGTTGCTGTTTCTTCATGAGACATCATTATCATTACATGAGAAAGCAGAAAAGTGAAAGCCATCCTGAAGAGATAGTCAATTCTGTAACCATTTAAGAAAACCTCCTCAGTTTTGCAAACTGACAGGAAGACAGCTGTCGGATCTTTGGAATGAAAAGGGGCTAAATCTTCTTTTATTCATCCATGAGCTAAGTAGGTTTACAGTCTAAATGTGTAGACTTCAAGCAAGTTTCATTTTCAACTTGGAAAATCGTAACTTTCCAACTGTGTACATGTGCAGTATACACAATACGTAAGAAGAATACTTGAATAGACAGTTGTTATAGTAGTAGTAGTAGCATGGGATATTAAAAGCGATACATAGACAAGCATGCATGCATAGGCTCGGCTTTCATCCGATTTCTCCCTGAGGAGAAATGTGGTCTTCAAACTGGATTTTTAGGTCACACACACGCGAAAATCCTTCTTTTTTCGCAGCTATCATCACCATCTCAGCCATATAACCAAATGTTGTGTATACTCTTTTCTGTCCTATCATCGCCTCCATAATAATATAAATTCCATCACCATTTTTATCACTTAATTCGCCTCGTGCTTCTATTCTTTCCAAAATCCGAATCCTCCAAGAATAAATCACTAATTCTTTCAGCTTGTTTCATACAGCTCTCTTGTCACTTTCTATATGACTTTTCGTTATTTTTGTGAACGTGTGTCTTGTCTACATGACCTGATTCCTTTGTTGTCTTTTATTCTTGTTGTAGGTATTATCAAGGGTGACGAAATTCTAGTGATCAATGGTGCCATAGTGTCTGATCTTGATATGATGTATATTGAATCGGTGCTTCAAGAGGAGCTTTCACTCTGTCTTATGCTCCGTTCCTCGAGGACAGAGCCTCCCGCATTGGCTGCAGCGCTAGCCGCTGCTGATGCTGCAATTGCTCAGCTTGTTTGCCCACCACCACCGGCTGACCCTTTAGTTTTGACTGAAGATATATTGAGTCATCTCATCGTTCCAGCTCCTCATGAAAGTAGGGATGAAAATGAAGATGATATTTTTTTTGCAGAGAGAAATGAATAGATGCTATTTTTAAATTGTTTAGTAACTTTGTTTTCTTCTTTTTAATGAGAATTTTTTTTCTTTTGTGTGAACTTTGTGCGAAAAAATAGACAAGGATCTTAGCCCATCAGATACCGAGGAACTTGGAGGGCATGCTTCAGGAGGTGAACAAGGTGGTCGAGCTTCCCGTGCCGATTCAACAGAAATTGAGTCTTTGTTGAAGGTATATTAACATTTCATTCAGTAGTAGTCTGTGGCATTTACGTTCAAGTTTTAGCTACCTATATATAGTCAACACGTTTGTATATATAGTAGTGAGAAGATTTTTATATATGATCACATGACCCAAGACCATTAAAAAGACAATGGTAAAAGAGAAAAAATAATATTCATCCAAAAAAAGCCTTTTCTTCACCATCTCGTATTTCCAGTTAATGGGAAATTGGTTTTTAAAAATTTATAATGGATATTCATGCACAAACATGGGATGAATTTTCCTATTTTTCACGGCATTATATTCAAGTGATCCCCAACTTATGTGAAGTGGAAAAGAAAATGAAGAGAGAAAGAGATGCTGCGCGCGGTGTTTCACGGTCGAGTGGAAAAAGGATTACTCACAGAGAAAGAAATGAAATTCAAACTTATATATTTTATCTCTCTCCGCTAGTTGGATGTATATTATTGAGCATGGGCATGGAACAGGCAACTTTTTTTTCCTCTCCTTTTCTCTCTATTATACTTTGTTATTCCATGTTTGAGAATAAAGAAAAAGCAGAGCGCTCGTATTTGCTCACTCTAAGGACCACAATTTCTCTGAGGAGTTGATTGATTCTATCTCATGAATTACTTTGTGGAACCAAATTTTCCCTGGTGAAACAATTCGCAAAACATACTTACCTACCCACTTTTTCTTTTTTTCCTGCTTCCATAAAATCCATGTACAAAAAAAAAAACCAAGAAGATACTCAATTTTACTTTCTCCATTTTACCCCGCTTCAGTAGTGTTACCAGGAAAAAAAGTTGCTACAAGTTGGAAGCAGCAACGTACTGTGCTGATACCTCTGTAAGATTTTTTCTCTCTTGAACTGAATGATGATCCAAGATTTATGAATCTCAGTGTGCCACTATAAGGCTTCTGCTTTTCTAAAAGACAACCATAACTCTCTTTTCTTTTATGTAAAGAAATATCCATGTCGTTTGTTTCTCTTTTCCACGCGCGCACGAGCTGATGGGTTCTAGACACTTGTGGTTCAGTGGAGTTTGAGAGAGCTTAAGCATGCTAATGAGCAAAGATGGAAATGTGCACTTTACTAATGTACATTTTACATTTACATTTCATTATAATAACTTGGGAAAATGTGTGCGATTGTTTTGATTGCTTTAAAACAGACGGCTGAACAAGTAACAGGGATATGTCGGACCAAAGAGCAACGTGGCGGGCGTGGAGGTCATCATCATCCTTTGACGCATCAAAGAAGCAGTGCTGGAAGCTTGGGTGGAGAATCTCCAGTTGCTTGTGTGAGTGGAGGCAGCTCTCCTACACATTCCCACGTTTCAATGGGAGCCAGAGATGTGGAAAAAACGAAAAAAGTTGTTTTGGAACTGATCGACACGGAAAGAGCGTATGTGAAGGTAAGAGAAAAAGATAACGGAGAATGATGATACCTTCTCACAGCACCAATTGTAATTCAGGCTATAAATATGTAATGTTGGTAGTACCAACTTGGTACCTATATGTGTACACCTCAGAAACTTTCTGGTTTTAGCCACTCCAATAATAATAGGAATGCCTACCCTACATTTATATGTACACCAGTAAGTAAACGCTGTTTACATCAATGAAAGAATAAGCTATCAAGCTCCAATGAGTTACTGAAATTTTCTCTTTCTTTTTTCCCACAAACCAGTACATTTTTTTCATCTTATCTTGACTAACATCGATGGTCTAGTTGTAACTTGTAACTATTTCTACAGTTGTTAGTCATCCGTTTCTTTCTTACTTGGATACCCTTCTCGTTTACAAAGAAAGACTCCAATTCAATGTCACCGGAGACCTGTGCCCTTTTGTTTTCAAATGACATTTCTATTGTTGTGCAATTGATCTACCTCTTTCGTGTTTGTCACACAGTGACAGAAAAGCATTCTTTGTAATACATACTATATCATACGCGAAAAATAAGCGCTATCAATGCGGTCCAATCTACTTCATATGTTAAAGCTGTATGTATGCTGTTTCATTCGAACTATCTTTGCTAAGTATAAAGTAGGCAATGAGAAAAAGAAACGAGATTTTGTGGTAGTGGTGGTGGTGATGGGGGCAGATACCGACTTAAGTCTTTTCTTCCTCGTGGTTAGTAAGAGTAAGATCGTTGGAATGGAAAACAGAGTATTTTCTTCCCAGTAAATGTAAAGTCTCTGTTTTCTGTTGATAGCCTGGTTGGCTAATTCGCAGGAAGTGTATGTAGTTAGATATAAGCACATAGGTAAAATACGACTGAAATATTAGTAGGTATGTTTGCAGGAAAGAGTTTTTGGCTGCATCTGAGCACTCTGTAGTTGGTAGTTGTATCTACTTCGTTATCTAAAATAACAACATTTTTTTCTGCGACAGAGAAAGGCACTTTTATGTTCATGGAAAGACAAAATCGAATGCTCTGGGATAATAATAACAGACAGAGAGAGGTAAAAAATGGTAAATGGATATACAGGAAACAGGGAACGTGTAGACAGTGGAAAAAGAGGAAGGAAAAGAAGGCGGATCACGGTTGAAAGCATTCAGCCTTTTTTGGTCAATAGGAGCCCACATGTATTGAAAGTGGATCATTTATCATTGTTCAGAGATATCATAATAATGATGATAATACAGTAGTGCTCAGGATTGCCATTTTGTATTTATAATATATTGTGATAGATGTAGTGTAATGGAACACTATATATCTGCCTGCCAGATAAGATTTCAGCAGTTTTGGATAGATAACATAGTTCCAGAAAAATGGGTTTAGACATTTATTGACCTCGAAGCAGCTTTGCTTTAATTTCCATTGCTTCGAAAAAACGAAGGGTTTATATGAAATATAAAATTTACGAATCATAATCCGACCATTACCATGATGTTGTATATGTATAGGTAATTTGATAGACTAGACCAATGTTTTTATGTAAACAGATACTAGCTTTAATAAAGGATTTTAACAAATGAGCCTAAAACTACGAAAGTTTCCATTTCAGTTAACAATTTTAATGTGACTAATCTTACATACTTAAATTACATAATGTTCTATATTATTTGCTTTCTCTTTCAAATAGCATTTGACCTGTCTGTTGGAGCAATATCTCGAGCCTTTAAGACATGAACGTTTTCTGTCTGCAACGGAAATGATGGCAATATTTGGGAACATTAGGGAAATGGTTTCAGTTCAGAGGCGATTCCTGAAGAGTCTTGAGGCAGCCTTGGAGTCATCCACGCCCATTGAATCAATAACACATCCATCCGATTTCAAAGTAAGATATATTTCAGGAAATGTCATATGCACACACAACCACTAAAACTATGCTATATATTTTACTAGATAGCATAAGTAGACATACGTACCCATTATGGGCGTTTGTGTGTGTGGAAATGGGGTTCACTGTTTTAAAATCTCGATGCCCTACTTTGTACATTATATAATATTAAATTTCAAAGCATGAACGGAAAATTTAATTCAAAAATCCATTCATTTGGCTGACTTTGCACAGTAAACCTTTTATAATGGATGTATTTTTCTCACTTTAACTCTTCCAGAACATTCTCCTCAACATTGCATCAGCATTTCTCAGTTTTGCAGATCATTTCAAACTTTACTCCTCGTTTTGTGCATCCCACTCCAAAGCTCAGAAGCTACTTCATCCAACTGAGGGAAATCAAGCTCTCCAACAATTTCTAGCAGCGAGAAATCCACGCCAACAGCATTCGAACACCCTCGAGTCTTACCTGATCAAACCTATACAGAGAATTCTTAAGTATCCTCTACTTCTTCAACAGCTTAGAAATCTATGTGACACGAATACTGAGGAGTACCGGAATCTAGTCGGTAAGACACTGCTGTAAACTTTTTTTCTCTCTTTTTGATACAGACAGAGAGAGAGAGTACCAAACTTACATAATATTATTTCCGTCTTTTTTACTCACCGCCACCACCAAACGAAATGGCATGAGTGCCGGTGTAAGACTTTCACATTTCAGATAGTTTCCTTCTATTCCCACACATCTCGAAAAAAAAATTGTTGGAAAAGTATTTCTCCTTTGAAAAAATTTCCCGCTACAATAGCTCCAAGTAGCCGAATTAAATTTGAGTTAATCACATTTATTTTACTTAAAGAAGTAAAAACGCTTTTGTTGCTACATACTTAAGTTGATAGGAGTTCTCAAGATCATTGAATCTGTGTAGGGAATAGGAACAGAGTGAGAGACTCTATTATACGCCAAAAGTCACAATTGATTGACTACAGCCGACTTAACAGGATTTGCCAAATATGATCCTCCCTACTACAGTGGTAGTGGTTCTGGTTACATATATGGAGTTATGAAATATGTACGATATGGAGGAAACATGCGTGTAGAATAAGCTTTCTCTTGTATAAAGTATGTAGGAAGATTATACGAGTATAAATATGTATGTATATCAAGAAGCCTTTAAAAAGTATGGTGCCTGTGGGGCCTGTAATTTTAGGAGCCACGTGGGGATCGGTGATAACCTAGTTTTCCTTGTAATTTGATCCGTGTCTTAAGTCAAAGTGTCTTGTTTCATTAGCTTTTAGTACTCTTTCCTCTTCTCCTACGCATTTAGCAAGTTATGTCGACCAAAATATTTACTTCCAGACACTCGTAGGAAATTTCACTTCATGATCTCTATATGAGCTTGTGTAATATGTTTTCTATTGACGCAAGTATAATACATTGTTCGAGACTCGAGAAATTTATGCGAGTACAAGTTTATGTAGCTGAACATTAGAGATTTATTAATGACTTGCCGCAAATTAAGTGCTTAATCGATGTGACCATACTTAATGAGCGTTCTATGGTTATTCCAATGATTACAGAGGCACTTCAATGCATGGAGCGTGTTGCAGAACACATTAATGAAATGCAACGGATTCACGAAGAGTATGGTGCCATCTTCGAACATCTCTTCCGCCAACATCAGAAGCTGTGCAAGATGCAGATTGATTTAAGTCCTGGGGACCTTCTTCATTATGGAGGGGTTGAATGGCTCAACATTGCGGACTTTTTGGGTAAAATAAAGAAAGGATTGGAGCTGCACGCCATGTGTTTTGTCTTCAGAACAGCGGTAGTCTTCCTCTGCAAGGAGAGGCTCCGGCACAAGAAGAAATTAATGGTGAGTCTTTATCCGCTTCATTTACTATAAATCTGTGTCTAGCTATCAATATCCCATGTTATCTTATATAATAACGTTTTACATCATAAAAAACTCCACTTTGATGATATATTATTATGACACTTGAGACAATTTTTGTTTAAACCTTCATGATTTGCAAATGAAGACTATCACATTTTATGGTGGAGGGGAGTTTTATATATTATGATATATGCTGATTCATCGATTAGCATTTCCATCCATTAGTTCCACTTGTTCCTTTCGACGTTTTTAATCACGCATATTGATGCGGTAGCTGTTCCTTGAGACAAGAGGTGCTTGTCCCACTTCTCATTACTTTCACATTTGTCTGATTCTCGTTCACTCTCTCTCTACTCTGCATGTTTTCTCCATTTTGCGGTCGGATGATGTTGATAATGGATGAAAAATGAGAAAAAGAAAGAGTGTCTGCTGAAGCTGAAGTACTTGGTAAAAACTAAAACTGTATATCTTCTTGTGGTCGTAGTGATTGTGTAAGGATATTGGAATTGGAAAATTTAGTAAGACGATGGAGAGAATGCAAAGTGTTTCATTACAGAGAGTTTTACGCTATGTAGATGGGCTTCAAATTCCAATGTATAAGGCCTTCTTTGTTCTTTTTTCGCAGGGTTCAACATCCAAAGTGTCTGACAAGTCGGAGGTGGAGATCATCCGCTATCAAGTATTGATCCCTGTGTCAGAAGTGCAAGTGAGACAAATAGGAGATCCGAAAGTGCCCGAAGTAGACACTTTGGGTTCCAATTACTCATGGGAATTGGTTCATTTGAGGAACCAGGCAGCACGTCGCTCTGAGAAAGTTTATCTGTTGTCAAATTCCACCGCAGAATTTCGTAATGCCTTTCTTCGTAACATTCGACAAATCATCCGGGAAAGTGTTCGTAACATGAGCTTACCAGCAGCAGCTAGATTCGAGTCGTCTGGGGGTAGTGATGGGGAGACCGTAATGATGACATCAACTGGTAGTGGAACTGAGGGTGGTATGGGACCAGGTGAACATGGGTCATCCTCCCATTATGCCACTCCAGAAGGGTCCGACTTGCCTGACCGACCTAGTTCCTCCATCACTCCATCTAATGCTCATCGTGCTCATCAAGCACAAACTTTGGGTACGAGTTGTACTAGTACCACCACCACTACTAGTGCTTCTTCTACTACTACTGCTACTTCTACTTCCACTACTGCTACTACTTCTACCACCACCACTCTGTCATCCCAATCCTCCTCTTACTCTGTTCTCATTTGACTTTCCCAACGCACTACTACTACCACCAATTCTTCTTCTACTATCTCGAGTAATCACAAATTTTAGGATCAGATTTCCATACCAAGTTAGTATTACTACTTCGTGTAAATACTACTAAACTATACGTACGTATAGAAATATATACATGATGCTCTCTATGTATATATATGTACTACGTAATATTACAGTAAAAACTATACATTCGAATCTCTACCTACCTACATAACACATAATATATAATAATCCTACATTTCGAGGTGATGATGATTGTCAAATTTGTATAGACTAGTATTCTCAGAAGCAAATAACCGAAACTTGGGCAAACGAACGGCATCGGTCGCAGCAACCAAGCAAGCAAGCAAAAAAAGCTTTTAAATTATTCTTTTGTTTTCTGCTTTTCATTTCGCATACTCCTTTTAAATATTAAAGCCAGGGGAAGATTTCAGCTCTACTATAATGATGTCATCGTGTGGGTGGGAGCGGTGAAAGGTGTAATCAAATCAGCCACCCCCGGTATAGCAATTTACCGTAATGTTTCCCTTTGACATTCAGCTTCAGGCTCACAAACATTTTTCTTGCATGTTAAACAAATGTCAAAAATTCATAAAGAAACGAAATGTATGTCGTGTAATAATAATTTCTTGATATCCTCTGTGGAATACAAGAGAAACACTTTTCAGGTTATGGCTTGGCTTAGAGTTAGTTAGAATTGCCAACATCAAAAGTTTTTTTTTTCGAGTACAGATAGGTAAGCAACTCACCTTTTCTATTAATGGACCATGTGAAAATAGCTAAAAATTGCTGAAAGTCAGTGAAAGAGAAAGAAAGTCCGTTTTGATGTAATGAAGAAGAGCAAGATAAAAAATGTACGCAGGAAGAGAATGGAAACTTTCTTTTGAAAGGAGCAAAAGATATATATATGGGAGATTATTGTCAAACTTCTTGTGTTTGATATATGGAGAAAGTGGTAGTACGTAGCGAGGAAGGAAAGAAGCACCTTTTCATGTACAAACACTGTTATTATTTTGATGATACAATAAAAAGTGTCGACAAAGCATTTCCTTTTTTTTTTCATTTTCAATCGAATTTGATTTTTGTTTGTATCTTTATAGTAAGTAGTCTATCTATAAAATATTCCAAAAGTATTGTTCGACACTCTTATACCAAAATACACATTTACACTGACTGTACACATGTTTGCCCTTTCAACGTTTATTTTTCTTTACTACATTTTTAGCAGTCTAGTTCACCACCATATAATACATAGATTGCTCTGTGCTTGGTATGGGCACAGAAGTTTTCTCTCACATTATTATTATTATTATTATTGTATTATCCCTTTTGAGTAAAAATGCTCACGACAATCCTATTTTCTAGGTAGAGAAAGTCAGCCAATTTTTTGGCAACTTTTTTTTTCGTTTTCTCTGCTGTCAGATGCACGTTTGAACTGACACTGTAATGTAGCACAAAAAAGGGATTCTGACTGGTTTTTCTTGCTTTTGGGTTTTTATTATATGTATGTATCCATATGCTTTTGGTTGGAGGAGGGAATTGGATTGGTTTTGGTTGAGTCATGTTTCTCAAAATTTTTGATCGTTCGTGGATATATTTATGCGATTGCGTAAGAGAACAAAGTTTTTTGCAGAATGAAGGAAAAAAATGTTAATGGTTTTGGAACAAATTTTTAAAAAGCCATTAAATTATACTTAAAATAGCTTTAGTAGAAAGTGTAAACGGAAGTTTTTTTCCTCTATGAATGAAGAAGAAATAAAATCTCATCAAAATGTTGACTAATAAAAAAATTCCATGTTTTTAAATGCTCTTGTTGCAGGACGAAAGAAGCCTCCCAAACCTCCTCAGCGTCATTCGGCTGGCAACCTAGAAATGGGCGCTGCGGGGAGGTTGAGACATCAGGAGAGTACTGATAGTAATTCAGGGTTTAGGTCACGGAGTAAAACGATGAGTGACGCTGCCGCGGCCGACGGACGAAAAGATGGTACAGACTCTGAGGAAGGAAGAGATGGTGGTATTTCCAGTGGCTCAGTGACAATGCCACGAGTGAAAGGAATGTTGGGAAACACGCCTATTCATTTGACGCTCAGCACCACTTCAACCTTATCCGCTGGAAGCACTGGCTCAGCTGCTAAACTTATCCAAGCATCATCAACCCCCGGAAGAAGTATCCCTCCGCAACCTCTCCCTGAGCCAAGTAATTTAGCAGTTCAAAAGAGTCATGCTGCAACTGAAAATAAGGTGGGTTTATTGAGCCATGATTTTTCTTTGGTATGACAGGTTCTCCAATCTGGAAACCCCGAGAAGGTGGTTTTGACTCACAGACGCTACCTCGCAAGTCTGAACATTCCTCAGAGCCTCAACCGAGCACATCCGCCGCCGCCGCCGCCGCGAAAACGCCTCCATCAAATAAAGCAGAGACTTTACCGCGTCACCCACGTTAATTTATTTGAATACTTAAATAATAATGCGTCATTATTACAATATCATTCCTATGCAGAAGAAACTGGTTTTGTTTGTTAAGCAGTGGTAGTGGTAAAAAAATTATTCCAGTAACAACGATGGTATTCCAGATTAATTCCACTCATTCTATTAAATATGTATGTAATAACGGTATCCAGTATTATTATGCTTTTTTAATCCATTTGCGTCCGACACATTGTAAACATTCATGCATTAATTGGTGGAACCTAAAGGACAAAGGATTTGTTGCCAAAAATATATTAATATGTGTATGCCAATATATGACAGATACTGTTAATGAAACTTATAACTTACAAAATATTACAGTGAGTTCAATTATATATTAGTTTCTCTCGCCCTAAAAAATCTAAACTTGATTAGGCTCCATTATCCTCTTTGATTGTATACCTACCCATGTAAATATCTTGTTGTGAGTACATGATGGTTATATTATTGCTTCAAAAAGGATTGAACTATTCGACTTACTGAAAACAAGGCACTACCACGTTATATATGCACTACTTATGTCACCCTAATAATATATATACTGTAAGCTTATTCACCTGCAACTCCTACTATTATTTTGAAAAATACTTTTTTATATCTATGAACGTTCATCTAAAATTTATATTCAATTACGAATAATTTTTTTAAATACGTAAAATCACCCGGCTCGTTGAGTATAATCAATCATATACTTAGTTATTCAACAAATGATAATACAACATTCTTTATATAATCTCTATACAGATTTTCTAAAATTGCTCCAAGATTGATTGATTGTCTTGTCGAAAACCACTTCCACCGTATGATACTCACCACATTACTGCTTACTTTACAAACTACACATCTCTCTATTAAATTCCTCTACTTATACAAACACTTTTATCATAATTATATCGTGAGTTTGTCAATTTTTCGAGCTAAATTCTTATTCGGTTTGTTACAAAGATACGCATATAACTGCATAAAATACACATTCATACATTGATACCAATTAAAAATATAATGAATAAAAATTAATGAAACCAACAATGGTATACAAACGTGTACATGCACATCATGGTCTATGGTCTCTAACGTTACATTTTTAAAAGCAGTCAATGATTTCGTAACAAAAATTCTTAAACCAGTTTTACTGGTAAAGAGAAGAACAAAAACAGTTTCTAAAAATATTATACAGAAAACATAATTAGACCTTAGTAATAAACACACACATTTTTGTACGGATTCGTATATTATCATCAAGTTTTACTTACGACATTTAAAATACGGAGTATTAAATTTTATGTGGAAATATATTAGAATATATTGGAAGAATATGAATGTAATTGATAACTACGTACAATTTATAGAAGAGAGGGTATAAACGTTTTTTTAAATGTTGAAGCTACACTTTAAAAATATTTATGGCTATGATACACCCATCTTGGTCTTGCATATTTTTGAGTATATGTATAGGTTTCAATAATATTGTTTTTTGATCTTCCAATAATTGAGAAAATACTGTACAGAGAAACCATTTAAAAAAGTCAACATCTATATGTATATCATTCGTAATTCATTGCTCAGTTGCTCCAAGTAATGATATTTATTTATACTTGTAGCACGTTTATTTGTCTTAATGGTACGAATTTGACAAATTTAAAATTTTTACTTGGTAATGCATAACATTATAAAAGTTTAAAAGGTAGCTCGGTCATCGATCAATCGTTAACATTTTCTCTCCTGTAGATTACAGATGCTTGCCCTACATCTTAAATTAACTACAGGTATGAAGCTATAGATGAAACTATAGATTATATAAATAGGTGGTGATTGATAAAGGGAATTTTTGAGGACTTTTTACCTTAAAAATCGGTAAATATTCAGAAAGCAAGAGGAGAGTAAGAGTTTTTACTGAAGCACACATGAGGCAGCTTCTTTTCTTGATAAACGATCAACATTGACCGTTACTAGTGTATCTCTACAATTTATGTCATTATAGGGAAATGGAAATCTGAAAAACAGTGTCAATTTGTCCCTTGCTCAAAATTTAAGGTAATAATGACTAAAATATAAAGTTACTACAGCAGTATTTCAATGTAAAATTAGAAGTAATGTTACTCATTATATCCATTTATTTCTTAAAAGATTGCCAACTACTAAACCTCGTAAATGAGTAAGTGTGCATGAATGTCTGTAAGTTTTTAATTATGCAAGGTAGACATTAATGAACAGCACCTCTTTTCATTGCACCGCTTGTGTACGCGACTTTTAGACTAGACTACATACGTGGTAGCAACCAAAGTTTTCGAACAAATTTTGATCACTGATTTCCACAATGACGAATTTATATAGCTCACTAACCAGTAATACGTCACTACCAAAATAAATAGTAATAATTTGTGCAAGTTCTTCACATGAAACTGACTTGGCACAGAAGAGGTAAAAACTTTGAATCTGAAAAGGAAGGCACAATGATAAAAAATAACACAGTTTCAGTTTGTTACTTGATATTACTCGCCTTTAAAATATTAAGAGTATATAGGAGAGTACAGATACTTATATGCCTATAGGCGATTAATCTACAGTGGCCCGCGAATGAGTTGACTAAAGTTGTGTGCTGATTGTTTTCTCTCTATACATTGTCAAAGTACATGATTAAACTACTTATAAATTTATAAATACCTTACAACCAAAATACAGACAGATGAGATCAAATTTGCCAAATTTATGAATTGTAAAAGGCTGGGATAGGAATTCCAACGAGAGGTAAAACTAACTCTTATATATTATGACGATTGAAGCGAGGAACGAGTGTTTCACTTCCGTAATAAAATGCAGTTTTGTAAAATATTCCTTCACATAATAATGCACCATTTCCCCCCATATATTGTTTAAAGCTCAGGTAGCCCATATAATTACCACCTCGACCTCATTTGCATTTTAACCAGTTCTTAGGAGATTACTCTATCAATTATTGTCTATATTAATAAATATTCTGCTCATCATTAAATTTCTAATCCCATGTATATAACAAACATGTAGAGATATAATAAATGTATTACATCGTGTAAAAACCATAAAAGTCTATAGCTCGTAGGTATACCGATTATAACAAGTTTCATATTTTAATAGTCTGACTATAGTCCAGTCATCTATTGTGGATAAAATCCTTTTCTTCCATGCAATTAAGCCTCTTTTGTTTGTAAACTAATCTTTGAACTTGAACTACTTATTTCATTTATATATTTCTAATTTGCACTAATGCATTCCTTCTTTTGAGATATTAACCTATAGGCATATGTGCATACTTGTGAATTATATAGAAAAATTAAACCGGACAAGTCTATATATACTTACTATAAAATCATTAGTCAAGTGCAATATGCAACTACATAAGGTCTTCATAAGCGTCAACAGCGGTTTCGGTGTTATATACTACTTTTAAGTACAATATTACTATAACTGTAAACTATAACATGAGATATCAGGTTATCATTCAGGTTCGGAAAATACGGGAATGGGTTTGTATAAAGCATGGAAAATGATCAATGTAGGACTTTTGAAGAATTTATATAAAAAAGTGTAAACTATTTACATATAGACTATACAAATAATACCGATAATGTGCAGTAGCATGTGTTCGACTTATGTAAATAAGTATGTACTATACTTTTGTTATTTTCAGTCGCTATTCTTTAAAATGACTCAACAGTTTTAATTTACCAAAAAAAAAACATTCGTGTGTAGAATAAGACACATTCTTGAGAGAATAAGACGTATGAAAGATAATATGACTGGATAAGAATTTCTCCTGTGTCATCATGGCTGTTTTGTTGCTTCCTCTTGTTTTCGCAATTACTGACGATGTAGGAAGATAGGATACTTTTGGCTGTTTTATAGAAATATGGCATGAATTTGAACTGAAATTTACTCCTGTACACCTATATAATAGACTCAACACATTTTTCAAAGTAATTCAACTATATAGCTACACGGTGATGGTAAACCGTTATTTGAACGAAAAAAAAAAATGTCGAGTTTATTAAGGACACCAAGAACAAAAAAAGTACACGAAATTATAAACTATTATCACACATACACATCTACACTACGTAAAAACTTAAGAAACAAAATATAAATTAGCTAGTCAGTCACAACAAATCCAAAAAATGGTGCATATATAGATATATACCCCAAATAATAATAATAGGAGATGAGGATGGTGTGGTGTTATATAGTTTTACTTAAAACATCTCAAGGTTCTTGTAAAAATGGGCTGTTGTATTATTGAACTATCTATTCATATATATAAAATATATATAATACTATTGACCGTACACACACATATGTGCACGCTCTAAGTTGAAGGTATTATTTACTAGTCACAAAAAATATTACGGTTGTACTGTACATAAGAGGCTTACATCAGTATAAAAAAAAACTATCAAAGTTAAGGTCACTTCCGTTTTTTTCCTATTCAAGAATTCAAGTCAATAATATTACATGTATATATAAATACAAAGCGTTTAATTGTAGAAAACTTTAATGTATTACCACCATTGTACAATAGGAGATAAACTATTGTATGCAAAAGTGTCAAGATCATTCGCAAAAATTGTGCCGACATACCGTTTAATAATATTGAACGTTATCTAAGACGGCATATTATAGACCCATCTTAACAAGACGTAATAACTTGCAGATAAAAATTTTGAGATTGAATGGTTTCGCAAAAAAAAGGACTAAGGATGACACACACACAAACTGCACATCACACACACGCATTTGTTTCAATAAGAAAATGCACGAGACACAACAGTTTAGTTTTAAGTTTTGTTATTTAGTGATTAAGGCGCATTTAATATAAATACATAAGTAGCAAACAAGCACTAATAATAATACTGTACTTAAAACAAAACGAAGCAAAAATTTGTGATGATAAGCAATGATGTTTATTAGATTACTTCTATACTGTTACTTAGTTTTGTCGCGTTTTTCTTTAGTCTGAAAAGTATCTGAATGAAAATTTTAAATTATTATTACAACAATCAGCAAACACGAAATATTACTACACCATATGCTATCATAATGCATTGGAAATTGATGACCATGCTCCAATGTACATAATGTGCATAGTAAGATTTTTTTAAAGTTAATGTTGTCTTCATTCAAGTGCTACTATGCAGACTGTGAATACAGTCAACTGTAAGGAGACAAAAAGGAGGGGGGACACAAAAAAGGTGTGTAAACTCGCAAAAAGATTTTCTCCTTCACTCATAAATACAGACACACATTAATTAATTATTATATATAGATCGTAGCCAGTAATAATGCTAGGTTAATTTCTATTATTGTTACTACAATTAAAGATTACTCTATGTAAACACAATAAAATTAATCAGAGATGATTGATGATGGGGTGAGCAGATTAAAAATTTGAATTACGTAATAATAATAATCATAATATGCAAAAAATTCAGTGTACGAATAAGCAGGCAAGATTAATATAATTATGACGATGAATGTATGATGCTTTTAAATTATTTATCACAAAACAGTTTTGTGTTTTGAAGAATGTTACTGGAATTTTAAGGAATGGTTGTGAATAAAACAAAAAGCGTGTATACCAAAAACGATACCTTGATTATCTTCATGTGATTTATTTTATGCTTGATGGGTTGATGAATAATTGAAATGCAGATAAAAGCAAAGTATTTACGGGTGATTGAAAGTCTTTTTATTTTTCGACTTAATACTCATTTTGCTTGCATAACAGAGAAGATTAATATTAAAGAATTCAGGTATGTGAAGATTCCTACAAAGTACTGGAAACGATATCGTGATCCAGACGGTTATAGGAAAAGGAACTGTGAAATGTTAATGTGAAAGTGTTTGTGTGAGAAAAGATGGGGAGAAGGAGAGATTGTTTTGCAAGAAAGAATGGGCATAATACTGCTGCAACTTAACTCAGAGTTGACTAATAGATTTCAGGCTTCTCAATAGAGGAAAAGTAGATAGTACAGACAGATTAAAGGGGTAGAAGAACAACAAAGGTACATAGTCGAGAAAAGAGAGATAGAAAAGTCTACAAACAGCGTATTAAAGCTGTTCTGTTGCTGACGGTGCGGTGGTAAATGGAGCCAAGCGTTAGCTGACATCCAACCAGGAAGAATGATTTGGCATTTTTTCTGTGTTTTCGAGGTTTGCTTTTAATATAAAAAATAACTTAGGGATGTGGTTAAAATTGCATTAAATTAATTAATTCAGGATAATTTAACCGAGGTAAGCTGGGTGGGCGACCTGTGAGCAGAAAACCAAGAGAATGATTATTATTTCATCTAAAATTGCTTTAGTCACAAATGATCATTTAATTTGAAAGTGGTATATAATGTCTTACGGCCTTGGCGACTGGAGCAGCAGCATAAGCGACTGGGGCAGCGACCTAAAAGTTATGACAGAGCAAATTGAAACAAGTTCCTCACAATGTACAACATTTTAAATCCACTAAGATTTTCGTTACCTTGGCGACAGCGGGAACGGCGGCCTTCACGACAGCTGGAGCAGAACGGTCGACAACAGCGTTGAATCCTATTGGAGGAGGAAACCATGGTGTTTTTTAGCAGATATTAGACGCATCAATGCATGAACATGAATTTCGTTGAAGCTTTTACGCAATTTTACGTAAAATGACTAGCTTGCAAAAATTTTTTTACCGTTGACGGGGTCAGCAGTGTAGGTAACGGTGCGGACAGCGCCATCTGGTTCGACAAGGGAGTACTGTCCTTGAACAACATCTCCGTCACGAGTCTCATGGGCAGACTTGGAGTCTCCGGTAAGTCCGTCAGCAACAGAGTATCCGTAGTTGTATCTAATAATGGCAAATTTGGGGGTTTAGTAAATGCATTATGCTTCACAAAAGAAGCACGATACAATTTTCGTAATTTGCTCACTGTGGATGAGGATCGTAGGGCTCAGCAGCGACAGCCTTGGCAACCACGGGTGCGGCAATAGCCTTTGCAACGGGGTGAGCATAAGCGAGTGGAGCTGGTCCAGCAGCGTAGGCAACGGGACCGGCAGCATACTGTATTCGAAAACATTTATAGTCGTAGGGTTCACATAAAGCTAAAACGTAAACTTGTCGAAAAGTTTCAAAATTATAATAATTGCACTTACAGCAGCTGGAGCAACGACTCCTGCGGCTGCGACGCCAGCAAAGGCAAGGATGGCGATAGCCTGTAAGATTTTTCAATAGAACAACAACAGTGAATAGAGATATAAAACGATAATACAATCCAATATTTCACAAACAAGGAAGAGACTCGCTATAAAGTTGAAACAGCGGATGTAACTTTTTTTATTTGCAACAACACTTTTAATTTTCCGAGATTCTGGTTCAAGAACTTCAGAAATCCAATTCTCAGAAGCGTGTGCACAAATAAATAATAATTATTATTGGTATTGTTGAGTTTTCAGTATTCAGTTTACCTTGATCATTTTGAATGTTCTTCGCAGAGTGATGAGAATAAAAGAAAAAGATTTCTTCTGTACTGAGGCGAGTACTGGAATGATTTTCTTTGCACAGTGACAACCCTATTTATACCTGGATGTGGGCTCCATGTGAAAGGATCATAACTACCTTCAGACAATAGGACTATCTACAATACAAACATTACTGCTACTATAACATTTACCACTAAAAGTTTAAGGGTACAGGGGCAGACAATTTTTCATCAAAGGATTCCTTATTCTGTGTGCTACATTAACAAACGCCATGCCTTGTCCATAACACTACAATTTACTATTACTTTTCTTTGCCAGTGCAAAATGTAGTGCTCAGAGTTGTGCTATGAAGGGCTACATTTAAAAAATGGCCACCTCCGCCCTATTAAAGCAATTTTTTGCATGTAAACTTTTATGTTGCATACAAATATCATCATCATCATGAAATAATGCATATCCCTTATTAGTGCCAGCACATGGCCGATTGTTATGACTGACGGATTGTATTATCTATAATATTTTTTGTTGCATTGAATTTGGAACTAACGAACACTATCATCAAAAATATAATCCATGCTGTTTGATCCATTGCTGCATAAAATACTCCAAGAACGGTTAGTTTACTATTACCATGTTGTATGCATATGTAACTGTAACTCACTACAACACAAGAGGAACGAATGAAAGGGGCAAGGGAATGCATAATATGAAAAGAGTCTGCATCTCTGCAATATTCTGTGCCTGTGAATGAATGGACGAAACCAGAAGGAAACTGTTGAATCTTCATTCAGTATTCGTCTGTTGTGGTGGCGAAGAGAGCTTATAACTGTTATAACGTTACCTTCAAGTAATTTTATTCCCACGAATCTTAGCCGTTTTCGTTCATAACATTGTCAGCAGTACACATAGGTATATAATGTTATCATTATCGAACAAAATGACCAAGATGCTTACAACGAGTAATTGCTCATTTACGATATAAAACAAAGCCTGTAGGTATTCTGATTTCAAAACAAATACATATAGGATGGCAGTATGGCGGGAACACTTCCATTGTTCGAAACCACCAAATATGTACAGTATTTTTAGCCCGAGTGGTAACAATCCGCGCTACAATTGTTTCTACTATATATTTTGGGACTTGTTGATTGTCCACGGAGGTAATTACATTTAGGTAGCATCATTCATCTTTCAAAACCCAACCAGCTCAATAAGCTTTTTATAATAATTTGTATTTATTCATGTTTTTACATTAGCGCCATCGATTTCAGTGCCAAATGGCAAACCCAGTAATTACAGCTAGCTTTTGGATTGGATTATCACATTGTGTGTCAAGTTTGATTTGATCATTGTTGCCCACATTCACAAACACTGTATTATATAATGCACTTGATTGTTGCAAGTTTAATGTAATCAATAAAAAAATTCAACAAAGACGATCATCATGTCGTAGCAGCAGGTGTAGCTGACGTTAAGTAGCTTAGATTAGATGGGTTGGTTTAGTGCATTTACTGTTAAGATAATATACAACTTTTGTTGTGATGCAAATTGACATTCCTCTGTTCTCTTTTGTGTTCAACAGAAGAAAACGAGATGTGGTTGACGATTTCTTATTTTAGCTGTTGTCGTTGGTCCATCATAGTTCGTTAACAAATTTTCGAGGAGGAAACAATGGAACTCTGAAAATTTGCATACAGAACAAATCATCAGTCCATTTTGTAGACATTGATTTTGGTCGTAAACAGGCAGTAGGTAAATATCATACACACATATCATTATGATCCTGCAGAGATGCCCTTTTCAATCGCAGTCGTCGTCGTCGTCGTGAAGATGATCAAGGTGGAATTTGTAATTACCGAACGTAATTTTAGTTCTGGCCTGGCTTGTGCAAAGATATTATATAAATAATTTGCGCAGATTATATAGTCAGTGGAATTTGATATGCAAACGACCATATTTTTTGGAGAGATTAATGTTTTCAGTGCTCAATGTCCCTTTATTGAAATCTCTAAAGAAGGAACTAACATTTGCTCGTCATGGACGTTAATATCATTACGAGATAAATGCATAAGCAATCAACAATCTGACAGGGGGTATGCAGGATTACCGTGAAATAAAGGCTCAAAATAACTTAATATTATGGTTGATGAAGGACCTATTTTTGTTCCAAGATTTCCTCTTGATCGCTGGCTATCTATTTTGGTATGTTTGAAACAAGACAAAATATTTTCCTTTAATAAATTCCAATTATAATATTTTTGTCTGGTGACATTTATGCCTAAAGGCAAACAATCTATAAAAAAAGAACAAAGGATTTTGTCTTCTGATTCCAGTATGGCTTCGCTTCATTTTCAAGTTCATTATCACTATCACCAAACAAAAAGCAAAAAAAAGATGTTTGATATACATTCACTCAGAAAAAAATATTGTGATGAGTTTCATATATCCAATCAAACATATTCACATATTTTCCCATCATACGAAAAATCGACAGGAAATTGCATTGTGAAGCTTTAAAGTTTTATTCAGGATGTAGGTTTTTTTCAGAAAATTCTCTAGTGTTTGTCGTTGTATATATGAAGCCATTATATGGTGATAAACTCATTTTCTCATAATGATGCATCAGTGGTTAACGGTGGCATCTTCTTGGCACAAGTTTAAAAATAAGAAATTGCAGTTTATTTAATGCTTTATTCGTGGCTTTAAATTGTGTATTTAAATGCATCCTGCTTATACTGACGTATCCAATTGAACTTGAGAAAATTATTATGTTTTCTAGAGACTGATCAAGGTGAGTTGAGGACAGCAACAGCAGGTAGGGCTAAACATTTTTCTTTCACCAAAGGTTTGAGTCCAACTACCAAGTTGGAAGTAATCGATTGAATAAGGTTTTGGTTACATCACGATGGCAGAGTTGAGCATGGCAATAAAGATAGGGCCATGTCACTTTGAACGTCACGTCAAACTTGAGAAGCAGCGCGGCGTAGGCAATATTAAAAGTTTATGGCGTTTTTTTAGTTAAACGCAACGTCTATCCATCAATACCAACCGCTGATCAATTATTTTTATATAACATTTATTTCTTGTGATATGCTAACACTAATGATTAGAAACTGTCTGTCGTTTTTTTCTTGGATATATGTATAATATACTGTAACTGTAAGTTGATGATAAGGTAACAGCTACATGGGTATATGATAATAGTCAGTTTCTCGTCATCGTTAGTATCGAGTTGAAATTCAGAGAGGAGGATGATAGCTAAAGTCAGTTATTGCTCACTAGCACATTGTACATATGTCTGTTATGAACTCTGATAGCTAAAAAATGTAGGCCCTTATTACGCTATTGACTCAATTTTCGATTATTAAAAAGTGAATTTAGTAGGTCATTGCTTGAATAAATGATAATGAAATCTAATCGCTATTAACATTTGTCGTTTCTTGTATCTTGCATTGTGCATGCAAAAACATAAATTTGTGCAGTTCATCCTTTGTTTCTTCGCTACAATTCATTCAATCCATTTCCAAATTGTTATTAGCAGTGAATCCTTTTTGACTGCTTATGTCAAAATCTTTTATTTGAAGGCCGTCTGTCGAACAGTTGATTATTGAATTCAATCGTATATCGTATAGTATCGTTAGTCAGCAATAATATAATGCACATGTAGTTAGCTACTCCTCAATTGACAAAAATTTCATTTACAATCAATGTCCTGCCTCAGCGATTGTCTAAAACAAAACTGCCAAAAGCAAAAGTTCCTTTAATTGTGCTCCATTGATTACAATGTAACTGGCGTGCCAATTACATGATTTTGATGCTAAATACTCCAAAGATAATAGGTGTATACATATGTATGCTACTGAAAAAGTCATAATAGGATTTATATCATGATAGGGAACAGTTTTGCTTTTTTATATACTAAAATAGGTTGAACTTTAGGACATGGAGTATAGATCCATGTAGATGCTGATATGAAGAATTAAAATTCGATATGGGCATATTATTGGAGAAAATATCTAAATTTGAAGTTTATGTTTACTACTTTTGTATTATAATATTTTTCTTCTCGTCGAATATTTTGTGGTATTGGTGTATGCAATTATTAATTATTCTGTCAATGTTACAGCGAAAAAATCATTTTAAGAGTTGAATTCACAAAGGCTTTTGTAATAATCTTTTATTTCGTCTCCTATTGAGCTGCTACATTCACAGTTAGTCAGTCACGTTTCACGTATCTCCTTTTACTTCCACCACTGCCAATGAACTAATTGATTTACGATATCATACGTCCTCAAGTACAAAAATAAAATGGGCTTGTTGCATTTACGATTTGTGGATTATTTTAGATAAAGTCTCTCCGAGTGTTTTCAATAAATCAGTGTATTTGTCTGTCCGTCTACCAATTACATTATCCTTTATCGTAATTGGCGTTCACGGAAGTTAGGTGATGAAATTGTTAAGTGTCGGATGACGACAATATTTTCTCAAAAATTTCAAGATATCTATGAGAGAAAATACTAAATCATATTTTGTGAATAAAGCATTCCAGAAGAGAGACAAGATTTTTCGGCAGCAGCTTTAACAGAGTAAATACATCAGTTTAGAATTTCACTCATAGCTAGAACTTTGTGTTTTGTGCAAATATATCATTAATATTAAAGTCTAGATAACATTGTGTACTGAAGCAATGTAGGGCCAACAGCAGAGTCGCCGCAAGGCAACCCTTTCAATAAAAGATCGTGATACTATTGGGAGTGGACACTATCATCCATGCCACGCACTTGATGGCTGAGTCAATGAATACTATTATTTGGTAAAAATTGTAGTTAAAGTTGTGGCGAGTAATAATCATAAAAATGCATTCCAATTCATTGAAGATGCAATTCCAATCTGTAAATCATGTCTGTCAAATCCCAAAGGTCTTACCGGTAACAGGACAGGTACAGCGTCACTGTGTTACTCGTTCCTTTTATTTATCTCTTTTAATAATCTGTAGGCAATGTTATCACTGGCTACATCACTGTATTCATGTTGTTTTTGCAGTGATTCCTATCTATTTTCATCATAATATATACATTATTGTTTGTCTTTTCATAAATGTGCAGTAGACGTATTGTTTTCATAACTCGGGAGGACTTCCCACTAGGATTTCGCTTTTGTAACAAGTACGTTTGTAACAAACCAAAATCAAATCTGCATTGTACCTCTTCTTGAGTGCCTCCATATTTGCATGCAAATTATTATAGAGCCCTTTACTGAAACCATTGATGGTGATAGAATGTAGGATCGCTATATACCCATTTACATCTACGTCTCATATTTTGCTAATTAGTGGGTAACAAACAATTCATCAATAACTGCAACAGCCGGTAAACTTATGTATCCTTCTCTTCTTTAAATTGTTTAAAATCTTATCATGAACCAATGCAGACATTCCAATAATGGAAGAGCGTCAGAGAGTGTCCTCAGAACTGTATAATGGAGGCAGTCTGGTCAGCACTTTTAATTTTATTGATTCACTTATAATTAATATTCTTGTCTGACTTGATTTGATTAATTGCTCATGAATGATTAATACAAAGGAAAAAAAAATTAAATGATATATGTTCTATACGTAAATGTGTGAAAATTTATTTTGAGCTAAGCATCCATGTTTGTTTTCTCGTTTGTCTCTAATTAGATCTGTAATTGGCAAAATGATTTACGATTGTTCATTACAAAAACAGCTATATTGACAAATTTTTACTGCTTATGGAAATGTACACCGTAAATTAATAGTCAACTATTCATCTCCATTAATTTTGAGTATCATCTGAATATATATTTTATAAACCTGACCGCCAATTATTGTTATACAAAATAAAGAAACTGCCTTGTTCACCTGACCTTCACTAATTCTTTTTATTGCTGCGTGTGTGTCGCGTCCAAGAACAGTCTGCGTTTTATTCGAACCTCAGCAGCAGTGACATCGTGGACGTAAAGTTTTTAAACACATTTATTTGACACGCATTTTATTGTCATTTTTTTATCATTGAGGCCAAATTATGTGTCGTCAACTATTAAAATGAAAGTAAATAATAGCTCAATAACGCAAAGCAGAATTTGCTACATTTTTTACATAAAAATTAAAGAAGTTTGCTGATAAATCAATTGATCTTTGATGTACAAGCACTAACTCATCGTCAGTCTTTTCAGGTAGCACACAGTTCTTTGCGGTACTACAGAGTATGGACAGTGCCGACTGACGACTCTCTGTGGCCACTGTGATTGGCCAACGTTTAATGGAGTATACAGAAGTTATAAAAAGGTAGTCAAGTTGTCGTATAATATGTCAAACATAAGAAACGTGAATGAGCCTTAAAAACCAAGCCCAGCCAAAGTCCCTATTTCTTCAGTCTTCTTTCCATATAACCATTTCCACGACAACCTTTACACTACTAGCTTGAATCATGTCATGCGTGAGCTACGTTGCGTTGACTATTGGAAATGGAGGTGTTATAGTTGGTAATGTACTGTATTTACCTTAACTCTTTGCTTAATGGTATCTTCCGAACATTCTCGATTAAATATTTAACGTAGAATATGGAAGTAGATGCATGAATGCAATAAGTTTTAGTAAAAAATGTTACAAAATATAGGTATAGTTGAACTACTAAAGCTCGCATCATTTCGTTGTTCAACTCCCACCTTTCAATATTCCCAATATTTTACGATCTCACGAAAAGTGAATTTATCCTTCTTCGAAGAGTAAAAAATGCAATATTTACATGATAATGAGCTCGTCAAATTTTGAGGTGCAGTCACACATGTATCTATATTTATGCTACTATCACCACTTCGTCGTACCTAAATGAGCAATAAATATCACATCATCATTGTACCTACATGATTTAAAAATGATATTTTATCTACTTATTGATCTATTTTTCGTTTTATTTTGGCCAAACGGTCAAAGTACAGTGAAGAAAAGTGCTTTTGCAATAATAATTATTTTAAAGTCTTTTTGTGTGATGAGGGGGAGGCTACGTTAACAAAATATTCCACAAAATGGGTACTTGCTATACATGTAAGGATTATATTTTTAAGCCAAATCAAATGGACGTTACATTTTCTTTTCGTTTTCATTATTTACCGATAGTCTGAACGGTAATTCTTTTGTAATAATGCTCATCATCATCATCATCATCATCATCATCATCATCAAAAGAAGTTGTCTTGAAAAGCTTAAAAATTACAATATTCGTGATAATTTCTTTTTCTACTTCAAGTTCTATGTAGTTACCCTCACATTGTAAGAGAAGGAGACTTAAAGGGCATATCATTGTATTGAAGTGAAGCTGATTACGAACCAGTAACTAAAAAAATTACGACAAGGTAAATCATATGAAAACATATTACTTGATGTACATGTTCAAGCGAATACAGTAACCTACAGACAAAGTAAAAAGACAAAAAATTAAATTGCATCCATTAAAAATTGTAACATATGAGAAACCAGGTAAAGGGCATAAACTTGCATCCAAAATTATATCATAATATCCATCCCATATAAACCAGTGAGGATGCAGGTAGTTCAACAACAAAACTGCATTTTAATAAGAATATTTTTGTTATGGCATGACGCAATGAAATTGAAGTTCCTAATGGCAGGTTATAGTGTTATCAGTGTCACAAAAAGTTGTTAATGGGCAGTGGCCCACGTAAGTAGACATCACACTTTAAAGAAACGAATTTAGATCGTGAGTCAATATTCCCGTAGGATTACACGTTGCCTTTCATTTATATTCATAGCCATTCATATTTTATGAACTACCAGTTTATTATTATGTGTCTGGTGGAAAGGTTGAATATAAAAATAAGACGGCAATAACAATTTCAAGACAGAATAGGAATATTTTAAAGCGTTTTTATTTGTAACTGATCGTTATGAGCCTAAGCCGTAAAATTACTTTTAATAAAATAGTTTGTTCCCATTTTTTTATTGAAATAAAATTGTATTGAAACATCAAGAAGCATGCATCTGACAGTAAGAATTATTTATAAAATTGAATTAGAAGTGTATACCGTTATTCTGGGACAGATGCTCCACAGAAAAATTTCCTGACATAGCAAAAGTTTGCGTAACTTTTGATGAGGGCTTCGCGGCGGAAATAGTTCCATTTTAATGCTTTGCAGGACAGTGCCAATTGTCAAGTTAGCTACGAATAGAAACACATTAGCTCTGACGTTAGCAACAATGCATGAAATCCGACTTTTATTTTATTAAATTTTATTTTCCGTAACTTATCAATGAGGAAACAATATGAAACTTTTTTTTTCTTGCATCCGAGAAATCATAGTTACCGTACCAAAAGGAGTTCTTTATATGACTACGATACAATTAATGTGTATATAAGTTGCACTGGTTGCAGGATGATAATTTGGATTTCATGGATCACAGATAACATACATTTACACCTTCTAGATTTTCACTGATTATTTTTTTGAAAGACAAATGTCGCACGTAAACGAGTGGTGCTCTGAAAAGTCAATATGAACACGCCTTAGCCGCAAGGCATCTCATCACTCATCACCAAGAACCAGCATGATAAAAAATGACTACATATCAATTATAGACAATGAATTTCTCACTAGGAGCATATTTCCAGAAACAAAATTTTGACATCATGGTTTCTACGCTTCATACCCATCCACCACAAAACCTGGAGACGGAAGACGGAAAGTTTAATCATAAATTCAAATCGAAAAACACACTTTTACGAAGAAAAGAGTGAAATGGCCGGAGTGGTATTGCACGTAGGTAATATGTAATATATTTGCACAAGATGGAACACGAGATTTAGGAAAAGTGCATGAGATACCAGGAATATCTGGATATTTTCATTCTTGCAAAAACCCAATCGATTAAAGATTTTACAGATATATAGGGTACACATTTCAAACAATATTAAGCTATACATCGGTATTAGATATATAATACACAGCAAATATTGCTTTGCTAACAATGCAAACCATTATGCCGTGCACAATTAAGCCAAATTTTCTTGCGACATCTTTATCATCATCAGTGTCACATTACCGTGCAAGTCCTTTCTAAATTCATTCATATAAACTAGTGGACAAAATCCCTACCATCTTATTATTATTTTCTATTGAAAGATAACTTCAATGAGTCATTCCTTTCGATTTCTGGTTCAACCCTTACACTCATCAGAAGACAGACTAATTTTAAAAATGAAAAGGTGTGTGTCAGCCCTTATTTAGTTGGATTTGAACCTTTGCTATTTTCAGATTACATTGTATCGTTCTAAAAATACAAAGCTAAGCATGCATACACGATCAGCAATTCTCCAATCTTCAATCAATAAGTCAGCGGCTTGTAAATATGCGTATAGATAGTAAGTACTCATCAAAAACTGCAGCTGCACGAACTATTCAAAAGGTGAAGGAATGATCCCATAAAACTATGCAGCTTGAATTTGAACTGTATTATATCCAATTGTAGAGTCTTAAAAAATCATTTATTTTTCAATCCACGTCGGCAGAAATGTGTGAAGGATTATCTCATCATCACCCTCCCGGGGGAATGGCTATTTCTTTCACTTAAGCAAACAGAGATTATGCAACATTGTCAAATAAAAATGGATGAATATCTTTTGTATAAAAGGATAAAAGAAAGACATCATAGTCCCAAATCGATTCAGTTGATTTGAAATAGTCACCCGAAACGCAACTTTTGTTTATTCCTCCCAACATTTCCAACATGAGATCCATTAAGGTATACATACAGAAATATTCCGTCTTTCAATCAGTTGTTGCATAGTTGCATAATTCACGCATGTTAGAGTCACCAAAGACAATCGGATTTTTACCGGAGCTGAAAAAATACTCTAATTTTAATATTTTTTGTTTGTTTTTACAGGCTACATTTTTCTTTTCAATATGCAGTTTTGTCACTGCCCAGCATTTGCATTATGGGGGATCAGCCGGATTTGCATATGCTCGTCCTAGACAACAGGTTGCCTATGCAGCAGCTCCCGTTGTGCCGAAAATTGCAAAAGGTAATTTTACTTCTGTATAACGGGCTTATACATATATTCTTTATGAATATGATTGAGATATTGTAAAAGCAATCATAAAATTTTATAGTCGACATTACACCGTTTTCACTATGCTTTGTTTTATGCCAACGGTTTATAGCAGTCGTTCCAGAACAATATCACTATCCTCAGTATAGCTTTGGATATTCTGTTCACGACGTTTTGACGGGGGATTCTCATCGTCATGCTGAGTCTCGGGAGGGTGATGTTGTGAAAGGACAGTATCAACTTGTGGAAACTGATGGTTCGTTGCGCACAGTAACGTATACGGCAGATCCTATAAACGGGTTCAACGCTGTTGTTGACAGGTCACCACCCGCAGTCTTGGCAAAAGCTCCAGTCATTGCTAAGGTTCCTGAGTATGCACAAGCTGTACCTCGTTATGCTGCTCCTGCAGGTGCTCCAGCATATCATCTTGGCTAACATCAATGTTTCAAAACTGCAAACATTTACAGTATTATCATAATTTAAAGTTCTTGTCATTCTAATCTTGTTGTTCTTAAGATATAAGTTTTTCCATACTTTCTAGTTTGCATTTATTGTTTTTATTGTGGAAATAACTATTCATCGATTGAATTTTTTTTGGTATCATAACTATTTTAGTCCTTACTTTTGTGCTATTTAAAAGGTAAAACTCAAAGAAACGGTACTCAAGTACAATTATTTCAACTCAACAATTACTAGTACTTATTTTAAAATACAAATCAAGTCCACTCAATTGTGCAGAATAAGTTTTGACTAAAATTTCTAAGGAATAAAGGTTTTACTCTTCACGATCTTATGTTTTTTATGCTTTTTTACATCTTTGTCTGTGTGGACAGAGTTCAAAACACAGGGATTTTATGATTTTACTATCCTATTTTACTACCTACATGAATAGTTTTAACGTATTGACGATGAACGTAGTGATGATTACTCTATTGATCAAGAGTTGAGTTATGCATAATATGGTTGTGTATTTATATAACCAGGCAAACGATGCAGAAATGACGCTAATGCGCTGAAATAAGCCACATGACAGAATCTGTGTACCCTCCATCCGCCTGCCTCGAGATTCTGCAATAGAAGTAGTTATCGTTGAGTAGGGCAGGACCTGGTATTTGAAACATGAAAATATTTTTTCTAATGACCGTCGTAATCGTAATTTACACTTAAACTCTCGAATATTGAATATGAGTCCATTTTAAGTCTAATAATGTGTATATTGCCTTGTCGTGACCGAGTGGTGCGTGAATTCTCATGAATGATAACTTATTCATTCCTTCCAGTTTAGGATCATTATGCTTCCACTTTTCATTAGACAAATAAGTTTAAAAATTATTATGTGAATGCATATGAACGGCCTTATTGGGGAGTAGATCCTTATTTTATGCATTTAAAACCTCAAATAATAATAATTTTACACGGTTGCAATTTTAAAATAATATTTATTGAATTTTATATTGTATTGAATGAAAAAAGTAATATTATGCAAAAACACAAAAGAAATTCATCCACCAATAATGGTTGACATTTTTCAGACAGAAAAGGTATTATTATGCATTTACGAAAAGTTTTTTAACAACGTAACGTTGTTCGTAGTGCTAAGGAAATAAAAGTTAAAAGATAATTTGTTATGCGTTTTTCAACACCCAGCTAAATACGGTTTCTTTTTCATGGATTCTGGGACGACCGTATTAATGTCTTCTGGCATCGCATTAATTATTTTGGTTTTGACTTTTCGAACACGAGTCGCAATTCTCCCCAATACCTTAGAAAAACAAATCACGTCAGAAATGTCTCCATCCACACCTTCCCATGTTGCGTGTATCTGAACAGTTCCATTTTCATGAGTAATCGGTTTCAGCACACAAGTGTAAGTCACCGGACAATATTCCTTACAAATACCATCTTCCCCGTTGAATCTACAGTTTTTCCAGAACAATTCATAATCAGCATTTTTACATTGAAGTTCGATAGCAGAGCCAATTGAAAAGTTAGTTCCTTCAACAAAGCCATGTTTAAGAGATGGCGGGGGATCACATGAAATTGGAACCTCAACTTCTTTGGAAATACAATGCATCGGGAATGGACTTTGTCGCCTACATACCCAATCAGGAATTGCATTATTGTCACTGCCCGCAGAACAAGTACAGTTAACATCCTCTTCCAGCATTAAATATTCACTTTTGCAGTAAAAATTTACTGTACCCCCAATCTGATTGTGAGTAATTATGAAGAATCCGTTTTCGGGCTGCAATAATCCAACAGAAGGACACACCTGCATTGACAGATTTTCGACAGTGCGTTCATACTCCTCGTTGAATATCTTTGTCTCATTAGCCACCGCAAAACTTCCAGTTGTCACATAATCAAATATGCAATCTCTATTCCCTTCACAAGTGTCAATGATGTTTTGTGGGAGGGAGGAAAAGTCAGAAATGAGTGCAAAGTTTGGTTGAAAATCTGGTTTGGAGTAGTCAGAGTAAGACTTTCCAGGAAGGTATGTAAAAACTGACTCTGATTCCCCAACCATCCACAAAAGACCAAATGAATAATGAATATCTTGAAGAGTCGAGGTTATTGGGAGGATTGTGCCATTGGGTCGCATCAAGTCATTTTTCATATCTTTGTCACAGTTTCCCATTAGACCTTTCACACCGCGGAATCATTTGGGTCTCCCATTCCAAGAATATTTAATGCAACCTCGTCCTCACCAATGGTAGAGAATTTGAATGAAAATCCTGACGAAAATATAACCCTGACAACCTGTGTTGATATAAGGTTAACTTGTGCCGTCTTATGAGATAACGTTAACCCGGTTGTCTGTTGTGATTCTGCATTTCCAACGTCAATTATCTCACCATCGATAGCCACAAGAATTTTTTCACTAGAGTAAGAAACCTGAATATTAACTTTATCGAGTCCTCTGGTTTCTTCCATTGCTACTGCAGTGAATACGGACGCATTCATTGAAACTCCTTCAGGGGAAATGTACTGTTCCATTCTGGCTTGCATCCGGAAAGTTAAATTTTCACTCTGGTCCTCCATCATAATCATCCAGAACTCACCTACCGGGTTGAATGTGTAGGATAGCCCGTCCAGTGTTGTTATGTGCGGATCTCCTACAGCCCGGATTACCCTTGGACTTCTGTACTTTGACCCGTCATTAGATGGTCTGTGTTTGTAATATTCGTGTTTTTTCATATCATAAATTTAAAAGTTTATTCACAATTTCTTTTACAAACGAAGCAAATCTTTTGAAACAACGCAAAGAAATAACAATAGAGACGCAGG